>JAJPUD010003118.1:5157-26797 GCA_023553655.1 Myrmecobius fasciatus | reverse complement strand
CCTTCCTTCCTTCCTTCCTTCCTTCCTTCCTTCCTTCCTTCCCTCCTCCCTTCCTTCCTCCCTCTTTCCCTTCCTCTTCCTCTTCTTCCTCCTCCTCCTCCCCCTCCTTCTTCTTTCATCTGGAAAGTCCCAAAAGATTAAAAACAAAACAGTAAAAACAAAACCTCTTCAGTGTCTCCACAAGTCTCCAGTGATGGGTATAGAACTAGCTAAATTAACATCTAATTCTTTTAAAGGACTAAAATTTTAGGACTTGAGGACTCATTTTATCCAGTCTCCCAATATGTGGTCCATCCAAGCCTAAAGTAGGATTTCTGGATAGCTATCTTCCACCTTAATTTGGAATTCTTGATTAGTAAGCTAAGTGTTGGTCTATAAAGATAACCTTTGCACTATAGGCAAACCCCATTTTATTGTACTTCATATATATTTCTTTCTTTTTTTCTTTTTTATATTGTTTTATTTACAAATTGAAGGTTTGTGGCAACCTTGCCTCAAGCATGTCTATTGGCACTATTTTTCCAATAGTATGGGCTCACATCATGTCTCTGGGTCACTTTTTGGTAACACAATATTTTAAACTTCTACATTATTATTATATCTGTTATGGTAACCTGTGATCAGTGATCTTTGATGTTACTATTGAAATTGTTTGGGGGCACCATGACCCACACCCAGATAAAACAGTGGGCCTAATTGATAAAGGTTATGTGTTCTCATTTTACTTACCAACTAAAAAAGAAAAGGTAGATTCTCTTCCAACCTCCCATTTTCCTAAGACACAATAATATTGAAATTAGGCCAATTAATAGCCCTGAAGTGGCCTCTAAGTATTCAAGTCAATGTGGCAAACTTCATCATTGTCTTATTTTTAGAAATTGCCCCAGCCACCTCCACCTTCAGTCAGTAGCCATTAAGACCTTCTACCAGCAAAAGGATTATAACTAGCTGTAGGCCCAGATAACCCTTAGCATTTTTTTTTAAATTTTAGCAATCAAGTATTTTTTAATTAAAGTATTTAGATTTTTTAGACATAATATTTCACACATAATAGACTATGGTATGGTGTAGGCATAATTTTTATATGCACCACCAAAAAATTGTGTGATTCTTTTTATTATATTATTTGCTTTATTGTGGTGGTTTAGAACCAAACCCTCAATATCTTTGAGGAATACCTGTGTGTTCAAGAGAGAGTAGCCTAGGAAATTAACAGTCAATAAGATGAGAGGAAGCTTTATCTTTTTAAAGGAAAGACTTTTCAAAGATAGCAGCAGTTAGTTGTTTGCAATTAATGTGCTAATCATAATGCATATGTTAATAACAAAATGGTTCTTACATATTCATATTTTCACCCAGAAGTACTCTGTCAATTCTTAGATAAAAGTTTTTAAGAACTTGCTTAAATTTTTATCAAAGGCATTATTATTTGTCATTCACTTGTTTTCTGTTGCATTGGTCCCATTTGGGGTTTTCTTGACAAACATATTGGAGTGGTTTGTTATTTCCTTCTCCAGCTCATTTTACAAGTGAGGAAATTGAGGTAAACAGTGTTAACTTACCCATGTCATACAAATAGTAAGGGTCTGAGGCTGCATTAGAACTTGGATGAGTCTTTCTGACTTCAGGCCTGCACTCGATGCACTATATTGTCACCTTGTTGCCCCAAAAAGGCATTATAAAATTTAAAATCTTCATAAAACAGCATCATCCCTGTTCCTCTAATTTAGAGTTCATTACGTTTGAGAAGATGATTGGCACTGGATGTTGTAATTGACTTTGAAGAAAGCTGAACTTTGTAAAAACTTCAACAAGCTTAGCAGCCATTGGTCCAATTGATAGAAGACTGGTCCAGGAGTCAGGAGGACCTGAATTCAAATGTGATCTTAGACACATACTAGCTGTGAGATCCTGGGCTGGTTACTTAATCCTAATTGCCTCCAAAAAAAGCAAAACAAAATAACCCTTCAGAAAGCAGTATTCCATCTTAGTAAAAAACATAACATGGGAAAAGCCATGATGAGGAAATCATTGTTTAAAAACAGTTTTGTTCAAATAGTTTTAAATGTTTACAAATAATTAAAAAGTGGAAAGTGACACAAATAGAAAAATTTTATTACAACTTGGCTGAACTGAATGTGTATGTATTATATACTTATGTATATATAAATGTACATATCCCAAAAGTTATAATAAATTTTCTACATAGGCATGGAGACTGGACCTATGATTTCATTACTGGGGACTCCCTAAGGAGTAAATTATTTTTCCCAAGCAGATTAGCACCTTCTCTGCTCTTTGTAGCTTAAATCCTATTTGTGACACATCCTGGCTGTCCAACCCTAGGCAGGACACTTAGCATTTTGGTGCCCCACACAACTCTAGAGAGTTAGAAATTCAGGGCAATCATTGATCTGCATTTGATAAAGGAGGTTTCTTCTGAAGTTCTTCACACCAATGAAATGTCTATATATAGTTCTCAAAGAACCAAATTTATTTATGTAAAAGAAGTTTACAATTTCATATAGAATTCCTTTTCTTGTTCTTTTTTTCATAATGATATGTTTGTATTGATTGTTAAATCCATAATTTAAAAAATGAGTCATTTTCTACATGTAAAACCTATATCAGATTTCTTGCTGTCTCAGGGAAGGAGGGAAAGAGAAAAAATTTGAAAGACAAGGTCTTATAAAGATGAATACTGAGAACTATTTTTACATGTATTTGGGGAAATAAAGTGCTATTGAGGGAAAAAAAACTAAAAAATGAGTTCTTCACTTGAGGGTTGGGACTGAATTTGTAAAAAGTCACTGGATGATTCAGTAGAGAAGTTAATATTAATAATACTTAACATTTATGTAATACTTACTAAGTGCCAAACACTGAGCTAAGTGCTTTACAATTGTCTCATTTAAGCCTCACAACAACCCTATGAGGTAAAGTGATATTAGTACCTCCATGTTACAGATGAAGAAAGTGAGGCAAATAGAGATTACACAGGGTCACTTAGCTACCTACTGTGCTGTTAAATACAAATTATCCTCAACACAGGAGATGGAGTGAGAGGAGGGAAGAAAATACCAGAGTCTGGCTGAGTGTTTCTGTTTCTGACTGGATGGAACAATTTAAGCTTATAGAAAGACTTCCCAGGACTCAGGCTCCCTGTGTGAAGGTGATCTTCTAGGACATGTGAGCGCTTCCAAGTAGGTTGTTAACATTTGTGTTTAAAACTTTGACTTCTGAATTTTCTCCCTTCCTCCTTCCCCCCCCCTCATTGAGAAGGCAGAATGCTTATTATTTTAAAAGATTTTCTAAAGTTTTTCCAGTATTTAATTGGTTGTGGTCAGTTTTGGTCCTTGGTCTTCCAACGTGTTCTTTGGCCAGGTTCACTTTGCCCCTCAGATATCCTCCCAGACAGCCTGGTTCTTAACAGTCATCTGTCGTTTCTGATGACTTCCTGTGTTCTAACTTCTAGGTTACATGGCCCATTGCTTCCTGTCCTGAGCCTAGACACTAACCACTACCCTCACTGCATTTGTCCTGTCTTTGGCTTACAACCTTTGGCCTTACTACTTCTGACATCGTCTGGATGTGCCCCCGACTTCATTTTGCTCATTTGATTCCAGATCTTTGAACTCTGAACTGACTTCCAGTTTCTGGGCATTGCTGCTGGTTCAGGCCACTGGGGTATCTATTCTCTATCCTGATTGAGTACCTTTCCCTAAAATCTGTGACCCTTCACTACTTATAGTCTTAAATATTGACAGGAATATGGTCTTGAAAATGGTCTACAAATCCAGCAAAATCTCATATAGTTCAATTCTCCCCTTTTCCCTTTTCTCCCTAAAAAGAGGAGGATTGGGCTGGACTTGAGACAAGTAAGCACCTATGAAGAAAACCACAAAGAGTTTCCTGTCATCATCAGGATAAAGGCAGGTGAGCTATGTAGTTCTCAGCTAGAACAGCATCAAACAATGTTTACAATTGTCTCATTTAAGTCACAGAATGGGGAAGGACCATGTTACTTAGCTGGAGTGTGGAGTAGTGGCAAATAAACAAACAAACCAAAAACCCACAAAGGATTTAGAGACAAAGGATGGAGGTCCACATTCCAAGTGGGCTGTTTATTTGCTGTATGACCTGGAGCCTCAGTTTCTTCATCAGTAACATGAGAACTTTTAATTGCCGCCAATTAGAAAGGAACCTGGATTGAGCAGAGAGCAGGGGAGTGAACTTAAAGGTTTTCCCCAAAGACAAAACACATAGTGTGTTGTGGGATGTGTGTGTGTGTGTGTGTGTGTGTGTGTGTGTGTGTGTGTGCTGGGGCAGGTACTTCATGAAACCAAACTTTAGTAGTCTGCCTATAAGGGGAGGGAGCTGTCTTTTCTAGGTTGTGATCTCCTTTCATAAAACAGGGTAATGATTTAGAATGCTTTTTTAAAATTTCCCATAGTTATTTCATTTATTTAGTATTTCATTCCCCCCCCCAGTTACATGTAAAAACAATATTAACATTCATTTTTAAAATTTTGAGTTCCAAATTTTTCCACTTCCTCTCTCCCTCCCCTCATTGAGAAGACAGAAAACAGTGTAATGGTCTAGAATGCTTATTCTTTCTGCCTTAAAAAATCACCTACAGTTATTTCATTTATTTAGTATTTTATTTTTCCTCTGTTACATGTAAAAACAATTTTTAATGTTAATTTAAAAAACTTTGAGTTCTAAATTTTCTTCCTTTCTCCCTCCCCTTCCCTCATGGAGAAGACATAATGCTTATTATTTCTAAGCACTTGTTGGAAGGTATAATTCATTTTTTTCCAGTATCTAATTGGTTTTGGTCAAATTTTTTCTTCTTGTGTTTTTTTGGGGGTATGTCTATATAGAGGTATGATTTTTCTCTCCACTTATTAATTTCATCAGTACATATAGTTTCTGCAATATGTTCATTTGATGATTAGTTCATTTAAAAAATAAAGGGAAATTTTTTTTAATGAAAGCGTTGAGATAACCTTTGAGGTCCTTTCCAGCTCTAATCTTCCCATTTTACAAATGAGGAAACTGAGACCAAAGAGAAGTTAAAAGAGTTAATGGTTAAAGAGAGGTTGTTTTAGGTTCCCAAATAATAAATGAATGTGTTAGACCTCAAATTCAATTTTTGGGTTTATGTTAAGCACTATGCTCTACATATAACCGAAAATAATCCGCAAGGATGAACAAAATTTCATGGCAAGCCTTGACCATCTACAATCTCAACATCAGATGATGACTTGAGATCAGAGAAAGGGGAAAGCATATTCCATGGGTTAATCAGGAATGCCAATATATAGGATCATAGGGACATGGGAATAGAACTGGAAGGGATTTCAGAAGTTATCTAGTGCAAGTTTCTTATTTTACAAATTCAATTCAACAAACATTTATGATAGGGAAATAATGAGTGATTGGCCTAAGGTCATACAGGGAGTAAGGATACAAACATGGAGCCTCACTCCAAATCAAGTTATTTGATTGCCCCTAATTAAGCCAAGACAATCACATTATCAGAAGGACCAAAGCAAGAGTAAGAGAGCCAACATTTTAGTTAAAATCTGAAGGCTAAGGTCCAACAATTCTACCAGATCTAAGAACTTGGCTCAGTACCCTTGGCAAATTGTTTTGGTAATGTGGCATAATCTCTTTTTAGATCACTGTTGGTTATGTTTGGCCAGGATTTAAAAGAATCTTGTGGGACCTAAAACCTGTTAACTATTGGGTACAATCCATCTCCCTCTCCTACTGTACACCGTCCTATCTGATTGCCCTCCATCTCATTTTTAAACATGGTACAAACTCTGCTTGGTTTTTGAGGTTAATGAAAAGGACAGCCCTTCTAATTCCTTCTGGCTCCTTCTGATCCTAGACTTCCTTTCTCTCTATCCTTAGGTATTCACAGAAACAATTTACAGTTACCTCAGTACATCTCTGCCAGTGGTTTGAGTCTCAAGAAGACTAGTGGAAAGAAGCAGATTTGGAGTTGCCATGTGAATAGCAGCTGAAAGAAGTCTGGAGGAAAGAAGAGGGGATGGAGATGGGATAGCTGTATTGCAAGATTTCAAGGGTGTTAAGGAAGAAGAAGGATTAGATTTGTTTTTCTTGGAATTCCTGATTTTCTCCAAGACCCAACTTAAATGATCCCTTTGGCAAGAAATTGATTTCTCTCTCCTGCTCTTCCCCTATAGCCTTTCTTTCTAATCTTTCATTTACTCTGCATCTATCTTGTACATACTTATTAATGTGCATGCTGCCTTCTTTTCCACGTGTACCTAGCTTCTACATAAAAATCTAGATTCTATAAATTGTACTTATAAAAATACAATTTGCAATACAAACAGCTAATTATAATGCAAATAATTTGTAATGACCTTATAGATCCAGACCATGGATCTTCATTCAATAATGAATACATCTTCTTGGATCTTCACTCATCTTCATTCAATAATTAGTAAATCAATAAATTTTATTTATGTGCCAATCATTGTATTAAGTGCTGGATCTTTACATCTTGCCTGTAAGAGATGCTCAGTGTTTATTGATTAAACAGAAGATCCTTTAACACACAGTAACGTGGCCTCTGTTCTAGAACTTGGAATAATCAAAAACTTGATTTATTTCTCAACTCTCTTTTTTCTTATGAGGCAGTTGGGTTAGATGACTTGTCTGGGGTCACACAGTTAATAATTGTTAGGTGTCTGAGGCAGGATTTAAACAGTTCTCTCGACTCCAGTACCAATGCTTTATCCATTGCATTACCCAGCTGCCCTTTTTTAAAATTAAAAAAAATATTAAATTTTTAAAAACTAAATTTAAAAAAATCTTATCCAAAACAAAAGTAGGGATAATAAGGCAAGATAAAGAAATTAAAGATAAAAACATATGTAAAAATCTCAGACCAGTCCCACTATTGATTGGCATAGGAGCAATCTGTCAACACAGCCATTTTACCCTACTTTGGCAACCTGGTCATCTCCACTCTCCCGGGCTCACTGAATTGGTGTCAGACTTAATTGAGCACCCAATCTGCTTAGCAAATTGGAGGTCTGAACTACAGAACTCAAGTTATCCACCACCCTCAGCTACCTCAATAGCAAGGATTACAGGCATGCCCACTAAACCTGGCTTATCATATACTTCAAAATAAATCAAGTTCTACATATTAGAGATTTTCAATTTCACATACAATTCTGTCTTCTGGTTCAGCTATATATATGGAAATGTTCATTTTATCTGGGGCTTATTATATTCTGAATTTTAAAAAAGAGAATAAAATAAAAAAGAGACATTCCCTTGACAAAAAAAAATTGAATAAACATAGACAAAAAGAATATTTAGACTGGAAAATCCAATAGGATTCTTAAACAGATACAAGGGATTCTGCCACAGTGTATGTCCTAGCTGTTAGCACGCTGGGGTTTTCAGATGTATTTCATGTCAATAGAAACTAATTTAATGAACATTCATAACTTCTTAGCTCACACTTTGAAAATGCAGCTGTTAAATGTGAGAAATGTTTTGGGGTAAAAACTATGAGTCAGACTTTGAAAAACGAATCAACCCTCAGCTCCAAGAATAAAGAGAATAGAGGTTGCAGTTGGAGCTAGTTCTGATGGCTTTGGGCTTCCTAATTTCCCATGTGTTCATCTGGGAACAATGGAAGTGCATATATTGTAAACCTAAATTCCCTCTGGTCATAGGATAAAACAACCACTTTATCAAAATCTTATTTCAGTGAGGCTGAGCCATATTGGACTCTCATCCTAGCACTTAATAAATATTTGTTGAATTAAAAATGAAGTGAGTTTGTGGGCTAATCTTAGGAAAGTCACTCTCCCTTCATAGGACCTTAGTTTTCTCATCCGTACAAGGAGGAGGTTGAATTAACAAGTGATCTTTAAAGTCCCTTTAAAGTCTGAGATCCTGTGATTAACATAAGGCAATTGGGGTCCTGGAGGTAGCAAAGCCATCCCTCTCCTGTACCCCTCTATCCTACAGCAAGAGAATGTTTGGAGTGAAAGTAAGCACTGCTGCAAATTTCAGTCCAATCAATGACTTCACCATCCCTTCCAGTATCCCTCCTCTCTCTCTGCCCTGCCCCCCAGTTCCTCACTACTTCCCACAGTCCCTGTTCCCCATAGCATTTAGTTGCTGCTCTTAGCCCACTCTTTGTTACTGAAAGAATAAGAGTTTTTTCTTCCATTTTTTAGTTTCCCAGTATATGGGGTCACAAGGACATAGAGCCAAGTCACTGAGATTTGTTGTCCTCAGACCATTTTTACTTAAATAGTTATTTTCGAATGTCCCAGGATCAGATAGTTGCAGACCACATCTCTCAAATATTGTGGAGATCTAGAGTCTAGGGCTAAGGTCTCTTGGAAAAGAAACTCCACAGAGCTTTTGCTTTGGATGAGCTCCCGTTAAGCCACAGAATAGAGGTCTGTGGTCTTCCTGTCCATGGTGTGTCTGTTTGGGGGGAACAGAAGGATTCACCATAGGGCCTCTGTCATTAGTCACTCCTCTAGAGCTCTGAATTCACTCAAACCTCAGGGAGAATCCAAAGTGGAGAGTTAAATGTTTGCAGAAGTTGCATAAGCCTCTGAACAGCCACAGGAGATCTGTCACTGAGCCCCAGGTTGTTTGGTTCAGTTATATGAAGTCTGCTTCCATATGCAGAGACCTTTCCCAGAGGTTTCTGCCTTTGGAAAGTAATGTGTACGTCAGGGAATTACATCATGTACTATGTCTGATCGGTGTCTCCAACATGACATTGCCATTCCTGGAAATACGGGTTCAGGGAGTAGTAGAATCTAACTCAGAGTGTTAGAGCTGAAGGCACCTTAGCAAGGTCATCTAATTCTGCTCTCTTGTTCACAGAAGGGAAAGTAGGTCCAGAGAATGGAACGGAATTGCTCTTGGTTGCACCAGGCTCACTTCTGACTTGGACCATGAAAAGGTATTAGATTTGGGTTTAGAATCTCTGCTCTTTGAATTTCTCCCTGGATGGGTCTCAGTTTTGTCATTTCTAAAAATGAGGAAGTTGGACCCATTATTATTGTCTTTAAGTTTCCTATGAGCTCCAAATCACAGGAGTCTCATCTTCATGCTGTACAATAGGATGCACTTCTGGTACTTTGGGAATAAGGAGGAAACCATGTGTTTGTCCACACTAAGGGACAGATCCCATTTTCTAAAGCATATGATGATGGGGAAAGGGAACTTGTATCCTTTCTCAATAGGCTTGGTTCCTCTCTTGAAATCACCCTTTTGCTCACAAGCCTCAGTTCAGCTCTGAGCAGGACAGAATGTGAAAGGCATATGATGGCCAAGTCCTCCCTGGGGAATCTTAGGTGCCAGATCTTAGCCTGGCAAGCTGTCTGGAGGATTGGGGTGGTGGTTCAGAGTGCTTGATACACCAAGGCTTCCAAACCACTTCTAACACCATTTTTGCACATTTCAAATGAAGACAGTATGTTCTCTGCTTAGAAAGAGCAAATTACATCTGTTCAAAGGGAAAAAAAACCCCAAAGATCTTTCTTAAAAAACAAACAAACCAGTGGTTAGGCTGAACTCACAATTGTATGTTCTCATAAATGCTTTTTGAAATAACAACGAAACCTCTAACTATATAGGAAAATAAATCCCTAGAAGATGGCGACCTCGATGAGGTGGGTGGGGGCTAAAGGAAGATCCTTTCTTGTGGCCCTCTGATTCTTCTGTCCCATGTGTCATTGGGAAGCAGGAAACAGCTCTAGGGGTGATGAGTGACAGTGTAGTTTGTTGGTTTGGGGATCCTGGGAAATGATGGAAAGACATGTCTTTCCACATATTATTATTCATAATGAACCTATTTGATATGCTGGAGACTTTTCTCTGGTTATTTTCATATTTTGTGCATATCACTGCAGGACTCAGCCTGTATATCTGCTACTCCCTTTTCTGACTTATAGAAGCAGGTAGGAAATAGAGTATATAGATTCAGGAAGATCTGAGTTCAAATCTCTCCTCAGGTATTTACAAGCTGGATGACTCAATACAAGTCACTTATTCTGTCTGCTTCAGTTTCCTCAACTGTAAAATGAGAATATTAATACCTAACTCCCAAGTGTATTGTGAAGATCAAATGAGATAATATTTATAAAGCATTTAACATGGTGTCTAACACATAGAAGGCACTTGATAAATTCATATTTTCTTTATTTCTTATTATACAACTGGCCTACCTCTCTTGTTGTATTGTATGTGTCACTGATTAAATCTTTGATGTTGTTTCTCACATAGATTTATTGAAGACAATTTGTAGTAGCCTGTTTTATACTCACCATTAGTATTTTCATTACCCTTTTAAAATCACCTGTAGTTTTGCTTCTCCTGAGGTGGTGATGTTCCCTGATTCACCACCATTTGATATCACTAGGACAATATTGGGGATAAAAATTGAGTTTAGGAATATCAACCTGTTTCTGATCATTAGAACTATTGCACAATTTCTCAGATACGATTCAGACTGACCTTTTTTCTCCAAATTAATTCTGCAGCTACATTATTATCAATTTGCAGCACTTGTACAAGATACATGTAGTGATGGACTAATTCAAGTGAGTTGTCCATTCTGCTGTCATAATCAAACATCATAATTTGATCGATGTTTATTTCTCATCCGCTTTATTTCTGAATGTGGATGGCTAGATCAATCTCTTTACAATGACTGGATATCATTGGAAAGTCCTTACATTGTTTTAAGGTTCACTGTGATTAGCACAATGTCATCTGTATAACACCTCTATTGGTTATGGAATTTGCTTTTTATTTGGATTTTATTCAGGATTTCCTCTTTAAGACAGGTAAAAAATTTGTTTTGTTAGTGTTGAATACATTGCTTGAAGCTGATATTCAGCATTTTGCTGAACAAAATTATCTCTGTGACTGCATATGGAATGGAATTTTAGAGCATATTAACATATTAGAGAGATACTTGATTTGATGAGCCTTTAAAGTTGGATTTCCCTAGATGAGTAAAACTTTTTTTCTTTTTTGAAATTGGGTCTTCCTATCTCACCCATGTTAGAAATTCAGGAGTCATTCATGTTTCCAATTTCATTGTTAATTGCATGGAAGTTTTGAACTGCTCCGTGTCTGAACTGGATCACAGATTGCCCATATTGGTACCAGACTTAGTGCAGATACTCCATCAGGCGAGGCAGCTAGGGGAAGCAGTTGATAGAACACTGGGCCTGGAGTCAATAAGATCTGACTCCAGACATTTACTAGCTGTGTGATCCTCTTAGGCAAGCCATTTAACTCTGTCTCAGTTTCTTCATCTGTAAAATGAGCTAGAGAAGGTAATCACTCCAATATCTTTGCCAAGAAAACCTCAAATGGGGTCAAAAGAGTCAGACGAGACTGAAAAAGACAGAATAAGAACAATAAGACTCCACGTAAATCCAAAGAGGAGATTGTAATCCACAGCAAGGAGTGAGGATTGACAACAGACCATAGGATTTTTTAATTAAAAAGCATTGTTAAGTGCTAACTAGCACACAGCTAGTGAGTGTCTGAGGCTGAACTTAAACTCAGGAAGTTGAGTCTGACTACAGGCTCAGCCCTCTATCAATTGCATCACCTTTTCTTTTCACCTGTCTTCTCTTCAGTCTTTCTTAGGATCATTAGTCCTAATTGTTGGTGTTTGAAGATTGTTTTGGGGCCTCTTCTCTCCCTCTTTTGCTAATGTCATCAACTCCATTAGGTTCCATTTTCACTTCTCTGTAGATAATTTCCAAGTCCCAATATCCCACCATAATCTATCTACTGAACTACAATCCCACATCACCAGCTGCCAGCTGGAAACCTTTTGCTGGAGGTCTAAAATTCATTATATACAAAACAGAACTTCTCTTCCCTTCTAAACCCACCCCCTTAATCTTCTCATGAAGGCAACACTAATTCCATCCAAACATTCATATTCATAACCTCAGAATTATCTTTCTTCCTTTACTGTTCCAATCCTAGCACATAGGCAAGCTAATTAATACATATTTGCTAGTTGATTGATTCACTTTCTCTCTCATCTTTCATATTTAATCAGTTGCCAAGTCTTGTCAATTATATCTCTGCAATGCCTCACAAATCCATCTCTACCCACATGATCACTACCTTAACTCAGGCCATGATTATTTCATTAGCTTCTTAATTGCTCTCTATATTTCCAGTCTCTTCTTTTTCCCAGGCATCTTCCACTTAGCTGCCAAAATAATTTTCATAAAGCATGAATCTGATCATATCACTTCTCTGATCAAGAATAAGATAAATTACAAGCTCTTAAACTTGGCATTTAAAGTCCTTTATAATCTGGCTCCAGAATACTTTTCCAGATCTATTTCTCATTTTCATTTTATCTACATTTCAGCTTAGTCAATTTACTGTTCCCTGAACTTGGTATTCTATCTCTTATTGCATCAGTTCTTTTGCACAGGTGATATGTCCTCCATACCTGGAAATAGTGAAACTTATGAATACTGTTTCTATTCATTTGTTATTCAGTCATTCAGCTTTATCCAACTCTTTCTGACCCCGTGAACCATAGCACATCAGGTCTTTCTGGCTTCTCCTATTTCTTGATGTCTGTCCAAACTCATGTTAATTGCTTCCATGACACTATGTAGTTACTTTATTCTCTACTTTTTGCCTTCAATCTTTCCTAGCACAAATCTTTTCCAAGGAGTGCTGTCTTCTCATTTTGTGACCAAAATATCTAAATTTCATCTTTAGTATTTGTCTTTGCAATGAATAACCAGAGTTAATTTTTAAAAGTATTAATTGATTTGATCTCCTTGTGTCCTTTTTAGAGCTTTGAAAATTAGATCCACAATCAGTTGAGAGTCCAAATGACTCAACTCAACGTTCAAAATTTGTATTTGTATGGACAATTTGTTGATCTGGTTCTCTGTACATTTATATTTTATAGTCACTATAAATGAATAATGTGAGCTGAAGCTGATTAGAAGGAAAAGAGCAAGCTGGAACAGGGAAATTATACAGTACGTTTGTTGTTTTTATTAATTTATTTTTGTTGACAGCACCAACATTTCATATAATAGCTCACTAACCATCCTTTATAATAAATAATAAGGAGGTTTTTTTAAAAAAGTTTGGCAAAATTAACCAATATGCTTTAAAAACAAAAGACTGACATTAAATGTGTGTTCTATACCCAGGAACTCTCCAAGGAATTCTTTTTTTTTAAGTGTTGAAATACTTGACAAGTTCTGCAAGAAAAATCCTATCTACAAGAAAAAAAAGAAAATCAGAGAAAGGCAACACAATGCAAGCAAACATCAATAGAGAGCATGAAAATGTTACGTTGTGGTCCATATTTCATATCCCTCTCTCTGGGTGTATATGGTTTTCTTCGGTGAACAATTGGAACTGGTTTGAGACAATTCTTTGTTGCAGAGAGCCATGTCCATCAGAATTGATAATCATGTAATATTGTTGTTGCTGTGTATAATGATCTCCTGGTTCTGCTCGTTTCACTCAGCATCAGTTCATGCAAGTCTCTCCAGGCCTCTCTGAAATCGTCCTGCTGGTCGTTTCTTAAAGAGCAATAATATTCCATAACATTCGTATACCATAATTTATTCAGCCACTCTCCAATTGATGGGCATCCACTTAGTTTCCAGTTTCTAGCCACTATGGAAAGAGCTGCCACTCTCCAAGGAATTCTTAAAAATGTTCTCTAGAACCACAGTTTGAAGGCATTGATTCTGAAGCACTCAGCTTTCCTTATATTCCAACTCTCACAGCCATACAATACTGCTAGAAAAACCATAGTTTTGACCCTGCAGACTTTTGTCAGCAAGGTGATATCTTTGCTTTTTTTAGTATTCTATCCAGATTTACTCTACCTCTTATTATATTTAGTTTCTTTCAAGGTTGAACAAAGATTATACTTTCTGAGGTCTTTCTAATCATTAGTGCTTTCTCTTTTCTTAAATTACATTGTATTTACTAATATATAAGGAGGTGTGTATATGTGTATGTGTATGTGTGCATACATGTGCCCTTGTAAGATCACTTGTAAGATATGTGACTTGTCTAAATGCAATTTGTGGGCAGCATAGATAAATATCTGTGAAGACTGACCTCTCTTCAAAAGTGACTATGATTTTTGAGAGGAACAGGAGAAAGAATGTGCTCCTTCCCTTGCCTCCAAAAAGGTATCCAACTAGAATGATATCTATCTGCCTGACTAAAATATTCCTGATCTGGGAGTATGAGTTTGGTTCAGAACAAAACAAAAGCTGCTTTCCTAGTTGCTAGCCTGCCTAAACCCTTCCCACCAAACATTGGTTGTACAAAAGACTATCAAAAATGGCAAATAAGAGATAAACCTACTTATCTAAGTAAAGAACAAATAGATATCAGATAACTTATACATTGGAGAAAATTCTCGAATGACTGAGCCCTTTAGATGGGAATAAAATAAGATCTCAGCTAAACCAAGAGAGAGGTCTTGATCTCACCTAAGGGGAAATTTCTTCCCTGAAATGTCTTGGGAGGCAAGATAGAAATCAAGGACATGATGAGGAGTATTTCCATGTGTCTCTCTCAAAGGGTGCCTTGGACTCCATGTATGCCTCTACTCAAGAAGTTCTGATAGCTGCTCCACCCATGAAAGCATGAAGGCATGCAGCATGGCCTCCACCAATTAAGAATTCCACCTCTTCCATCTTGCAGTATGGAACACAGGGTTGTCCTTCCCCTACCCTGCTTGGAGTAACATAACTGTTGTATCCTCAAAACCTTTTAGAGCTTTGAAAATTAGATCCACAATCAGTTGAGAGTCCAAGTTAACGTTCAAAATTTGATATATATTTGGATGGACAACTTGTTGATCTGATTCTCTGTACATTTATATTTGATAGTCACTACAAATGAATAATAAGAGCTGGACCCAGATTTTATTAGAAGAAAAAGAGCAAGCTGGACAGGGAAATTATACAGCACATTGTTGTTTTAAGTTGTTATTAATTTATTTTTGTTTGACATCACCAACATTTCCTACTATAGTTCACTAATCATCCTTTAAAATAAATAATAAAAAGAGTTTTTTTTTAAGTTTGGCAAAATTAACCAAAATGCTTTTTAAAAAAAAAAAAGACATTAAATGCGAGTGTTCTGTACCCAGGATCCTCTACCTCTGCGAAAACCAAGGATTAGTGTGTTTCCATATCTCTTGCCAATCTTGGTCAGTATACAAAATTCTTTTAATGACTTGAAGCTACACCTTGACATGAAGGATTATTTCAAACAAAAATACTTTCCCCAAGCTACCATAGAGCTGTGAGTTATGGAATGCCAGCCTCCAAAGAATTAAAGTTGAAGGTCACTGCAAGGTGACTTGTGGGGTCACTGATTTGACGCATTGCTAAAAAGAACCACATAGGAAAAGCAGAATAAAGGACATTATTAGTGAGATACATGACTGGAAGAAAAAAAAACCACAGAGGAAGCTCATGATATAGCCAGAACAAGAGATAATTAATGGACACCCTCCAATGCCACTGGTGTCCACACAAGGTCAAGAGAATGTAATGAAGGTCCAGGCATGTTCTGTTGAGTGTATTTCCTATAAAAGATTTGAGGGAAGACATAAATGAGTCCTGTAGGTTAAGAAGGCATGGATAGGTCATGTTCTTCATAATAATGGTCTCTACTAATGTCCTGCTCTCATGCCTCATTATATCAACAAGATGAGTAATAGGTCCTGAAGTCTAAGCCAGCAGAATTCTAATGTTGGTGAGTGCTTCTCAGCTAGTGAGGCTTCCATTATGGTCCAGTGACAGATCATATATCTGTCTCCTGAGGAACAACTAAGGTAAGTCCATACAGACTCATCACCAGGATGGATATGGTAAATTTTTTTCTTTCTCCCAGAGGAACCTACCAAGGCCAGCTCCTATGCCATAGGGTGTTGTGATGAAGTCACAGATCCCTGAAGTATGCAAGATAACACTAATATCTCCCATTCATGGACTTCCTTGACAAAGCACTTCCCTCACAAGCCTTTGCAGTAAATAGTGAAAGTATTATTATCATCTCTACTTAGCAGATCATGAAATGAAGGTGCAGAAGCTAAAGAATTTGCCTGATCTCTCCATTTCCCTCTACGTTTCTCCTGCCTTTTTCTTTTTTCTCTTTCCCTTTTCTCATCTCACTGCCTAATATAGTTCATAACAATTCCGTACCCTTTCTGCTGTGATTCCCAAGCCTTTTTTGTTAAGCTACTAGATCATCTAACCTTTCAAGATCAGATTTTTGAAGGTAAAAGGCAATCAATGCTAGTGTGATGGTTTCTTCCAGCAGCATTCTTTTTCCCTTGCCCATAAGTATATAAACCATTGTGGTACCCTTTTACATTTTATAAATAATAAGATATATTGATTAAATGATAATGTTATATGAATGACATTGTTAAAAAATAAGCAATTGGTATATATTTTATTGAAGTTCTTTGCTTTTACCTCAGGCTCATTTATGCATCCACTCCTTTTGCTTCCCCAACCAAATGAACCCTCTCTTGAAACCAAAGAAATCAGCCAAGCAAAAATAGCTGATAATAGTGATGTCTGAGAGGGTAAGAAGTATTCTGTACTCATTGTTCTCCACCTGTTGGTGTTTCCTCATTTGGGGGGGGGGCAAACATTGGCCATTATTATAATTACTCAGTATCTGACTTTCTTTTAGTTTTTTTTTAAGTTGCATTATTGTAGTAAATTGTAGTTATTGCCTTGATATATGTTTTGCTCTGCCTTAATTTTTGGAAATTTCCATATTTCTCTGAATTCTCCATATTTGCCATTTCTTAGGAAGTACCAATATTCTATTGTAATTGTATGCTACAATCTATTCTGCCATTCCTTGATCAATAGGCACCAATTTTTTAATTAACACAAAAAGTAAGATGGGCATTATGACAAATATTCTGGAGACTTACTTCCTCACTCTTCCATCTTTTCCCCACTATCACATGTGCTAATCTATAGAAGCAACTATAATGCTGGAAATTTTAAATCAGGTGAGATGGGAGAGCAGAGACATGGGAGACTTATGTGAAGGCAGATGAACTTTACCATACCTGGCAAACTGTACCATGTGGACTAGCTATAGACAATTAGGTGTTGTATTGGATAGAATGCTGGACCTAGAGTCTGGAAAACCTGAGTTTGAATCCAGACTTACACATTTTCTAGCTGTGTGATCCTGGACAAATAATTTAATCTCTTCCTGCCTCAGTTTCTTTATTTGTAAAATGGAAATAGTAATAGCATCTATTTCATTTAACTTCTGTGCACCATCATTTCATGATCAACAAAACAGGGATGATGATAATACCTTTACTGTCTACTTTACAGGCTTGTGAGGAAAGTGCTTTGTAAGGAAATGGTTCATGAATGGGAGTTGTTATTATCTGATATTTCAAATACTTCATCAGAATACTCTGCAATGTAGGAGATGGCCTGGGAGGGTTTCACTGGGAGAAGGAAAGTTTTTTTGTGAGGATCAAATAAGAAAATACTTGTAAAGAACTTTTCAAACCTTAATACTTTATATAAATACTAATTATAGCTATTATAACAGATGTACCTTAAATGGCACAGTGGATAAAGTGTTGGACTTGACGTCAGGAATACTCATCTTCCTGAGTTCAAATCAGGTCTCAGACCCTCACTAGCTTTGTGAACCTGAGCAATCTTAACTTAACCTTGTTTGCCCCACTTTCCTCACTTATAAAATGAATTGGAGAAGGAAATGACAAACCATTCTAGTATGTTTGCCAAGAAAATCCCAAATGGGGCCACAAAGAATCCCACATGACTGAACAACAACAAACCTTAGCTCAGTTTCTTTAAGGACATTTGAGAGTTAGAGGGACTCAAAGAGAATACACATAGAAGCTTCGACACTATTCTCACCTCCATGGCTCCTTCCAGACCTCTGGGACTAATCTAGGTAAGAAGCAAACTCAAATAGTTCCCCTTGGCCTGTCATGTTTTAATACTGATCTCTGTGGGAAATCTGAAAGGCCCTGAGAGTAAATAGAGAAAACATTTAGCCATAGGATGTTTCCCTATCAGCCAGTGCCCTTGGTCTACGGATATTTTAGTGATGAAGCTAGCAAACCTGGCTTTTCCTAGCAGAAAGGACCAGAGAGTTGGCCACATGTGCCAATATCTGACTAATTACAGTAATGGCTTGGCTAACTTGTGTCTGGAACATAATAATGCCCAATTGTATTTAGGAAGAGCTAATACTGAGCACAAGTCTCCAAGGACTGCCTGTCTATGTTTCAGTTCTGTTACCCACTGTCACACCTGTCTTGTATTCTAGGTCTCCTCCCCATCTCTTGCCATTGGAGAAGGTGCTTATTTTCCCAAAGCTTAGAGAATACCAGCTTTAAATAGGAGTGAAAGTTCCTCATACAGGAAGGACTTGCTATCTCCATGTCTTTGCTTTGAATTTCCCCATGTCTGTAAAATGCTCTCTGAGATCACCTCCAACCCTTAATTTACCTGAATTTCTTCATGATTTAACTCAAAATCTCAACCCCTCATTTTATAGATGAGGAAACTGAAGCCCAATATGGGAAGCCCAGATCATCCAAATGGTAAGCGACATCAGAATTTTGACCCCAGGTCTTCTGACCACAAATCCATTGATCTTTTCCCAATTTACCATCACTTTAAATGTCTTCCCATAATTTTTTTCACATTTGCCATTTCCTGGGGCATAATTATATTACATGACTTCCACATGTGATGGGAAGACTGGTCAAGGAGGGTCCAGTCCTTGGAGTATCTTGGGCCTTACGCTTTCCAGTGCCTTGTACAGAGCATCCTAGTGCCCTACTGGCATATGGATCATTAGAAGCCAGTACTCAACCATATGTGATTAAAGGGCTCTTATTATTTAATGTTTAAAAAAATCTTTTGGATGTTGAGCTGGAACTCAGTTTGCATACATATGGGAAAATGTCCATCTCATTCTTTTTTCCTTCCTGGCAGTAAGTGAGTTAAGGAGTGCTTAAGCTGCCAGTGGAGGGGAGACACTATCACTACAACTATCCTTTTAGGGTTTATATTGGCAAGTACATGACATTTCTGTCCTTTTTGTCTTTTTTCTTTACTGATCGTGGGTGAATTCTGCTCATAATATAGTTTGTTCAGTCTTAGATGAAGTCTGCTGATAGTTTGTTCAGTTTGTTTAGTACCCAATCCCTGGAAATATGGGTCATTTCCTGGGTTTTTTCCTATTATGAAAGCAGATGCTAATATTTTTGTGCCGGTAAGTATTTTCCCCTTTAAATTTTTTTTATTTCATTCAATAGTTCACAAATGCATGTAAAATTTTTAACGTTCATTTAAAAATTTTTGAGTTCCAAATTCTTTCTCTTTTCCTCCCACCCATTGAAAAGGCAAGCAATATGATATCGATTAAGTGTAAAGTAATGCAAAACATATTTTCAAATGAACTATGCTGCAGAAGAAAACATAGACACAAAAAACCTCAAGAAAAAATAAAGTTTAAAACAGAGAATGTTTTTATCAGCACTCAAATTCATCAGTTCTCTTTCTGGAAGTGGATAATATTTCTTCATTGTGAGTCCTTTGGAATTGTCTTGAATCTTTGTCTTCATCAGAGTAACTAAGCATAATTCATTATCCTTATAATATTGTTATTACTGTTGTATGTTTTCTTAGTTGTTTTCAATTTACTTTGCCTCAGTTCATATGAGTCTTTTCAGATTTTTCCTTAAACCATCTTATCATTTCTCAAAGCACAATAGTACTTCATTAAAATCATGTATTACAACTTGTTCAGCCATTCCCTAATTGATAAGCATCCTTTCAATGTCCAATTCTTTGGAAAAAGAAGCCACTATAAATATTTTTTGGTACAAATAGGTACTTTCCCCTTTCTTTGATCTCTTTAGGATACAGATATAGCTGGGTCAAAGATATGCACAATTTTATAGCCCTTTGGTCATTGTTTCAAATTGTTCTGGAGGGATTAGTTCACAACTCTACCAGCAGTGAATTAGTGTTTCATTTTTTTCTTCCTCCCTTCCAGCATGCCATTTTAATTTTTTTGTCATGTTAGTCAATCTGATAAATGTGAAGTGATATCTGAGAATTTATTTTAATTAGCATTATCTCTAATCAGTATTTTTAAGAGCATTTTTTCATGACTATTGATAGTTTTGATTTTTTTCTTCTGAAGACTTCCTGTTCTTGTTCTTTGACCAAAATTTAGCAGTTGGGGAATGGTTCATATTTTTATAAATTTTATTTTACAAAGAATCATTTATCAGAGATATTTGTTTTAAACTCTCCTCCCACTCCCACCTCCATCCCCCCAGCCCATTCTAGAGTATAGTCCTAACAATAAGCTCATTAGACTGCCATTTCTTAGGGACTTGTGAAATATTCAGTTTTCTACCTTTATGCAGCACATATTAAGTGTGTGTGAAGGATTTTTTTTGCCTTAAACTTAGAATTGTGGAATCTTAAGAGTTAGAAGGGATTTTAGAGGCTAAGTCATCTAGTCCAATGTAAACATCTACCATCTACTCCCCATATGAACTTGGACTTCACCCCTAGATCCTCTAGCTCAGAAAGCTTCCCTTTTATCTTAGCAGGGATTTGGTCTCTATACTACTTCCATGATGTCTCTTCATTATGCTTTTCTTTCTAGTAGTTCTTTATAGATTATCTTCCCCCATTAGAATATAAGCTCCTTGAGACAAGGGATTGTCTTGTGTATACTAATATCCCCAGTTATTAGCATAGTTTTGGGCACTTAATAGATATTCAATAAATGTTCTATTAATCCATTTAAAATATACCTGAAAGGTGCCTATCCAGTCAGAACTCAAACATTTCCTATGACTGAAAGAGACAATTTAACTCTAAATTATTAGGAGACCTTTTCCCAAAGAGTGTTAAATATAGTTCATACATTTAATTCTAAGCACCTACTATATAAGACAGAGAGAGACACACACAAACACAAAGACAGACAGAGGCAAAAAGGGAGGGGGAGGAGGAGGGAGAAAAGAAGGAGGGAGAGAAAGAGAGGGAAGGAGGAAGGGAGAGAGGGGAGATAGAAAAAGAAAAGGGGGAGGAAGTGAAAAGGGAGGGAAAGAGAGAGGGACAGCAGTAGGGAAAGGGACAAGGAGAGAAGGAGAGAGAGAGGAACAAGGAAAAGTTCAGGGACAGGGAGTAAGGGAGAGGGGAAGGAAGGAAAAGAGAGAGAGAGAAAGAGAGAGGGGGAAGGAAAGAAAAGAGGGATGAAAGAAGAGAGGAAGAAAAAAGGGATAAGGAAAGGGAGGAAGGGAGGGAAGGAGAGACAGGGACAAGAGACAGAGAGAGAGATGAGAGAGAGAAGGAGAGAGAGAAAGATAGAAAGAAAAAGAGAGAGAAGAGAGAGAGACAAAGGAGAGAGAGAGAAAAAGAGAGAGAGGAGAGAGAGAGCGAGAGAGAAGAGAGAGAGAGAGAGAGAGAGAGAGAGAGAGAGAGAGAGAGAGAGAGAGAGAGAGAGAGAGAGAAGG
>JAJPUD010003117.1:234408-270531 GCA_023553655.1 Myrmecobius fasciatus | reverse complement strand
TTATTTTCCCATTTATCCTCCAGCTCTCTTTTGAGGTTCTTTATGCAGTCTTCCAGAAAGGCCTTTTGAAACGGGGACCAGTGATGGTCGTTGCTGTTTTTTTCTGGATTTTTGTCTAAAGAAACCTCTGTATCTGAGGTCATTTCTTTGCCTTGATAAAAGCTGTCTATGGTGAGAGCTCTCTTTTGTTTCTTCATCATTTTTTTTTTTTAGACAGAGTGGATATCTCTTTAAGGTAGGGGAAAAAAAAAACCTCGGCTGAAGACGCTTTGCCCTGGGGCACTTCGGCAAGTTGACTTAAGGTGCTGGGCCAGTGGGGGCTAGGACTAAGTCCGAATTACTCCTTAAACAAGGCAAGTCTGCCAGAACACCTGTCCCCAATCAGGGCAGAGTATCCCAAGTGCCTCAGATAAACTCCAGGTGTTTGGGAATTTGGAGTTTGGAGTTTGGAATTTCTTCCAGGATGAGCCAAGCTGAGTCCCACCCTCACTTCCGGCCTGCACAGTTGTCGTCTATTTATCTCTCTGTCCGAGTCCGACTAACCTGATATGAAGTTATCCAGAGAGCAGTGTCCAAATATTTCTGAGTTCGTTGACTTGAAGATCAGTTCAGAGGCTTATTTTATTGTTGATTTGAGAGAAGATCGGAGGAGAGGCAGAAAGTCACCTTTTCACTCCCCATCTTGGCTCCAAAGTACTTTCTTCTAAACCACTCTATGAGATAGTTTGTGACAGCTTAGCTCAGTGACATAGTGCACAGGATGATGGAAGTTAGGAAGACGAGTTCAAATTCTGTTTCAGACACAAGCTATGTAACCCTGTACGCTTAAACATGTTTTTCACCCAATCAATCAGAATTTATTAAATATCTTCTATATGCTAGACACTGCTAAGTACTAGGGATACAAAGGAAGACCAAAAAAAAAAGTCTCTGCTCTAAAGGAGCTCAATAATACCTTGTTGGTTTGTTATGAGAATCAAAAGAGATAACAAGTATAAAGTCCTTTGCAAAATGTTAAATGTTAGTTAATATTATTGTTGCAATAAAAATAGTATTTATTCTAGTTTTCTATGACTCAAAGAGGCTAAAGTGATTTATTTAAGGTCATAAAAATACTACATGGTAGAACTGGGATCATATCCCATCTTTCCTGGCTCTCAATACAGCTCTTTGGTCACTATTCCACTAAGTTTATTGAAATATCAATAGTCCTTCTAAAGATGAAAACACCTGGGACACAGACCTTATCAAAATCCTTTCCTCATCAAAACTTTCCAACTCAGTCTACTCTTTTTTACATAGGAAAAAAAGAGTCTATAATTTTAGGTAAAGAGAAAATAGAATTCAATGTTTTTACACTGATATATATATATTATATATGTGGTATTATATGTATGGTATATTATATACATGTTATAATAACAATATAAGCATTTGTTAAATGAATCTTAGAAGTCATTTAGTTCAGAAGTGTCAAACATACAGTCCACTGTCCTAATCGTGAACCTGAATCAGAGTAAAATGTTATTGGGAAATATTTAACAATAACAACAACAAAAGAATACAACACAAATAATGTTAATTTATGATTTTCTAAGTTAATATGTTGCCTGTAAGGATCCACTTCTATTTGAGTTTGACACTACTGAATTCTAACCCTTTCCTTTTGCCAAGAGGTTCTGTGATTGTGCAGAATATGGCAGAGTAATAGAACAGGACTAGAAGGAACCAAGGAATTCTAATACCAATCCTCAATTCTTTCCAGCATAGGACACTTTCTTTATATGACAGGAACTCTGCTCAGTACTGAAGATACAATGTTCACTACAAGAACTCCACTGAACAGACAGCAAGTCTTCACTGACATTGCAAAAGTACTGGTGAAATAATTTAGTTGTCCTTTCCTGCCCTAACTTTGCCATGCCTCTGCCCCTTACCCTACTGATATCTTCCCCCTAAAGTTATGGCTGATTTGTATGTCTTTTATGTACAATTATATTTGCATATTGTCTTCTTCATTAGAATATAAGCTTCTTGAGAGTGGGTACGATTTTGCTTTTGTCTTTTTCATTCCTTGAAGCTAGTAAGGATCTATTATATCTCAAATACTATAATAAATGCTTATTTATTGACTAACTTTCCATCCTGTGCCTCCAATAAATGACAAGCTCATCTTTTCTTCCTATTATGTAATTCCCCAATGATGTCTTTTATACCTATTCTTCCAGTTTCCTCATTGACATGTTACACACCCTGTTCATATATATCCATCCCTTTCCACTGATCCTGAGAGCCAATTTTAATTCTTCAAAAATATTGTTTATTCCATGTCTTATTGCCACAATGACGGCATTAAAAGGTTGTTTCTATGGGAAACTAAATAAAAGTAAATACAAAGTAATTTTGGAGTTGGGGACACAAGAAACTTTTCCCTCCTTATATTTAGTTACTTTATTTTTAGCAGTTCAAGACTATGCAAAACTCTCTGCGAACTGTATAATAAATGGAAAACTTGAAGACAGTCGAGAAGATCTATCAGAGGCAAGTCTCTCATATAAAAAAAGACAGGCAATAAACAGTTTACTTGACAAACAGATTGGATCCCATGGGATTTTGAAGGCCTAATCAGGAGACAAAAAAACTCAATGTTCTACTTGAACAGAGATGAAGATAGCACAGGATCAATAATCTGGTCACTGAGTGGGTTCTGCCCTCTAAGTATGGAATGTGAAGAAAAATACATCCAAAGGTGAATTGTGTAAATACTTATTTTTTGAAACTATCAAAATTGAGACATTTTTGAGAATAAAGCTTCCTGTTTCTCCCTTATAAATGGAATCCAAAATCATTGCATGAAAGTAAATTTTAAAATCTTTTAAAAATAACCTTCTAGTACTATTTCTATTTCAAACATTCTAAGAGAGAGAGAATATGAATTAACAAGGATTTATTAAGCATCTCCTATATGCAACATACAATTATAGACACTTGAAAGACTGAAACATGAAGTTAGCAGACATGGCTTAGAACTCTGGTTTTGCTTCTTACTAGGTCTATGAATGGTGGCCTCTCTAAGCCTCAGTTTCCTCATGTATAAAAGGGGGATAATCATGCATGTACTACCTACTTCACAGTTTTGATAAAAGAAAAATAACTTTGTAAGCATTAAAGACCTACATAAATGAGAGTTGTAAGATAATCTACTTTTTGTGTTTCAGGATTCAAGAGAAGCAGACTTCATAATTTCCTTTGAAAATTTATTCCATGTTTTCTGACTCTTGCTATGAGAAATTTTTCCTTTTACCCTTATTCATTGGGGTGCAACCATATTCCTGACCTTTAAAGAGACTTAAATTCCTTTCTTTTGGGCAAAGCAAAGTCATTCTATGTTGTTTATTGCTGATGTTTCTCCTTTGTGCTTGAAAAGGACCAAGGCATCAGGGAAGTGACTCACGGCATGCAAGTGAATCAGATTTAAGTGAGAGAGGGCTGTGGAAAGTCACCAATTTCACTTTCCCCTCCAGAGCCATCTGGGTCCAGTGGCCAGATATAGATCAAGACAATTGGAGATGGCTCTTGAGTGGGAGAACATGGCTTTTGTAAGCTAAATTCTTCAACAGATAGTTCCTCCACTCCGCCTCCTTACAGTTTCTCATTTCCTCTTTCCTTTTCCACCAAAGAAGTGGTAAAGAATGGAAGGAGGAAAAGCAGAAGCTTTCTTTTCTGCTCCCAGATTTATCCCTCACAAACCTTTCCTCATCCTGTAATTTCTTCAGGCCTGCAATCTTTTGTTCTCATTCTCTCCTTAATAGAATGTTGGTCACCACCCTTCAAGTGAAAACCTTATAGAGACTGAAAACAGTTATTAAATTGCTTTTTTTCCCCTTCACTCTCCAGGAAGATTAATTCTAGTTTTCTTATTCTTTCCTCACAGGTCTCTATTTTTTAATCCTTTAATCACTTTTGCGGTGTTTTCACCCTCTCCTGAAGTAGTGAATTAATAAATAAATCTAGGAACTAGTTTTCAAAAATATATGCACAATTGGCTAATTTGAAAAGAAATTAGCAGTATCAGATTACCAGTATCAAAAATGGAAAAGAAGAATTCAAAAAATGGGCAAAGGCAAGGCAATAAGCATTTATATATTACCTAGTAAATGCCAGTCACAGTATCTACTAACTATTTTACAAATGTTAATTTGTTTGCTGTGCACAACAACCCTGGGAAATAGATACTATTATTATCCCCATTTTATAACTGTTCAGGATTACTCTCAAGTCTCTTCCTGATTTCAGGCCCACAACTCTTGCAGCCTTTAGCTGCCTCCCAAATGAAGAAATAAAGGATGTTACTAGAAACTATGTTGCCTGATTACATGCAAACAAAATTGACAACTTAAATGAAATAAATAAAAATTTACAAAAATAATCAAATTAATAGAATAAGAAATAAAGAATTTTTCAGAGGAAGAAACTGAGCAAATCCTGTGACTTTCCAAAAACCCTAACTCTAGAACCAGATAGACTCACAAGTTAATTTTGTCAAATCCAATATTTAATTCTAATATTGCATAAGCTATTTGCAATAATAGCAAAATAAGTTACTCTACCAAATTCTTTCCATCAAACAGGTATGGTCTTGAAACCTAAATCCATCAGAATCAAAACAGGAAAAAAAAAAAAAAAAAAAACAGCCACCATTGGAGACCAATATCCCTAGTGAAGATTAATACAAAAAATTGACATAAAATACCACAAAGAAGCTAAAACAACATATTACAAAATTAAACATTAAAACAAGACTGGATTTATACCAGGAATGTAGGGTTGATTTAATATTAGAAAAACTATATTTAATTAACCATATGAAATTATGAAATGAACAAAAACATGAGATTATATTAATATATATAGAAAAGGCTTTTGACAAACTAGAACACCCAGTTTTATTTAAAACACATACATAAAACATAGGAATAAATGTACCTTTCATCAAAAGGTTAAATAGTACATATCCAAAAAACAAACTGCCATTATATATAACTGAGGTAAAATAGAATCCTTTCCAATAAAACCAGAGATGAAACAAGGATGTTCATTATCACCACTCCTATTTAACATAGTACTAGAAATTTCAGTGATATAAAAAAATATAAGAAAGAGAAATTGAGAGAATAAAAGTAGGTTAAAATATGTATGTATATGTGTGTATGTACACATATGTATACGTATATATATATATTGCAGATGATATCATCTTAAGGCATCAGAATGTATCAACTAAACTTGCACAATATAAAATGACTCCATATAAATAAAAAATATAAATATTAATTACTAATGAATTTGATGAGTTAATATAATACAAATGGAAAATTTACATATTTAATACCATAACAATCAAATGCCAAAAGATTACATATAAGAGTAGAAAAATACTAACAAAATCCATATATAAGCAAAAGGGTCAAGAATCATAAAGAAAATAATAAAAATAAGTGGGAATATAATATAAAGTGTAATTCTCAAAACAATGTAGTATTGGTTGAACAGACAGATCAATCAATAGAACAGATTAAGTACACAACACACAGAAGCAAAAGTATCTAGTCCCCTAGTATTAAAAAAACCACAAAAACCCCATATCCTGGGTTAGGGGAATCACTACTAAAGGAAAAATTGGATAGTAATATGAAAAAATTAAATTTACACCAAAACTTTATACCTTAAACCAAAAAATAATTCTTAAACAATATGTTACCTACATGGAAAAGACAAACAGTAACAGATTAGAAAAAATGGAACGAAATTACCCATCAAATAGCAGGAGGGAAATTCACAATGAAACAAAGTTTCAAGAGAATCACAGAAGATAAAATGAGTAATTTTGATTAAATTAGATTAAAAGGGCAGCTAGATAGTAATGAATGCTAGGCCTAGAGTTATTAAGATTTATCTTCCTGAGTTCAAGTCTGGTCTCAGACATTTACTAGCTCTGTCACCCTGGGCAAGTTATTTAATTCAGTTTGCCTCAGTTTTCCCATCTGTAAAATGAGCTGGAGAAGGAAATAGCAAATCACTCCACTTGGTCTTTGCTAAGAAAATAGCAAATTAACTGGGAATAAAATCTTTGCAATAAGTTTCTCTGATAAAAATCTTATTTCCAAGATATATAATAAATTAATTCAAACTTGTAAGAATGAGCCATTCCCCAAATGACATGATGATATGAACAGACTATTTTCAAAAAAAGGAACATATCTATATAACAACAGGGGGAAAATGCTCCAAATCATTATAGAAATTTAAATTAAAACAATTTTGAAGGAAATGATAAATGTTGGAGAGCTATGGGAAAAGAGGCACATTGATAGACTGTTGGTAGGCTTGTGAATAAGTACAACAATTCTGGAAAGCAAATTGGAAGTATACAAAAGTTACTAAACAATGCATGTCTTTTGACCTAGCTATACATATACTACTAGGACTGTACCCCATAGTGTTCAGAGAAATAGGAAAAAAAACCTAAATGTATAAAAATATTTATAACAACTCTTTTTGTGTTACCAAAAAAACCAAAAACTAAAGGGAGTCAGGAGGACCTGAGTTCAAATATGGCCTTAGACACAACACTAGCTGTATGACCTGGGCACATCACTTAGCCCCAAATGCTTTGGGGAAAAAAAGGTAGTATTTAAAAGTGATAAAATGTGATTATGTGTAAGAAATGAGGAAATAGATAACTTCAAAAAGATACAGAAAGGCTTGTAAGAATTGATACAGTGTGAAATAAGCAGAACAATTTATTCTATAAAATCAAAATTATAAAAATGAAGTTTTGAAACTCTTATAAATAGATGAAGAATGAAATAAGCAGAACCAGGAAAACAATTGATACAACAATAATGTCACAGCAAAAACAAATAACTTTGAAAGCTATAAGAAATATGATAAATAAAGCTATTCTCCTTATTTGAATTTATAATCATCCATTATTTCAAAGAGTCAATACAACTCTCATTCAGCTATGTTTGGGAATTACCAACATCTCATTCTAATACAATGTAAGCTTCTTGAGGACAGAAATGGCTTGATTTTTTTTTTTTTTTTAACTTTTTCTTACCAGTGTCTAGTACAGTGCTCAGCACTTACAGGCACATGGTTAACTGCTGATAAAGTATTTCATCATAAACACAATATATCCAGCCTGATGAGAGGCAAAAGACAGATACAGGGTCTAAGATTTTTTGTATGTGTTGTATATAAAGCCAAGTCAGAAATTTATTTTGCTTGACTATGCATTATGAGGAATTTGTTTTCTCTTCTCTTTTTTCCCCCCAATAGGGTGAGACTAGGGAGTGCTCTAGATGTAGAATGGTTCATGTACTTTCATGTGAGGTCACTATATTCTTAGGTTCCCCCCCCCCCGAAGTAACTGGGGTTAAGTGACTTGCCCAGGGTCACACAGCTAGGAAGTGTTATGTGTCTGAGAGCAGATTTGAACTCAGATCCTCCTGACTTCAGGGCTGGTGCTCTACCCACTGCCCCACCTAGCTGCCCCTTAGTTTTGCTTTTTTGATCTAAAAGATACTCACAAACAAACAAACAAACAAATTGAGTGTAATCTATAAATGGTTATAATCTCAAAACAAAACTTTCTTTTAAAATACCTCCTCTCTGCTTTTTTAGTTAGTAAAATTATAAAATTTTACATCTGGAAAGATTTGGAGAATATACAGTTAAATGTTTCATTGAACTGATAAGGAAACTAAGGCTAAAGAAGTTGTAATTTATCCATAGGAAACCAGCTAGAAACAAGTTAGTGACTAGAATTCTGGAATTCTGATCTTGTGACTCTTAGTTCAGCACTTTTTTTATATTACATGCCAGAGGAGAACCAATGAACTTGTGTTATTTAAAACTTAATTAATTTTCCCTTTGGTTCTAACATATGAATGCACTTTCTCCACACCTCTATCTATACAAACTAGAGACCAAGTAGTCTCTGCTAATGCCTGTGAACTAGTTGGACTACCAGGGAAATTGATAGACCTCTTTTTATGACTTTATTATACCTCTCATTCAGTTGTCTTTGGAAGTTCTAGTATGTCATTCTAACAGAATGTAAACTTCTTGAGAAGAATTTTTTTAATTGTTTTTTGTCTTCTTCACACCAGTACCTAAGATAGTATCCAGTATTTAGAAGGCACTCAGCCACTTTGTCAAATTAATAATAATTACTATTCACAAAAATTCCATTTCAAACAATTATAATGCTAGTATAGGAGAGTTCTGTGAGGAAAGTTAGCTAAAGAAAAACAATCTAGATTTAGATCAACTATAAAATAATTGAGTTAGAAAATAATATGTATTGTGCAAGAATGTTTGTGGCAGCCCTTTTTGTAGTGGCTAGAAACTGGAAACTTAATGGATGCCCATCAATTGGAGAATGGCTGAATAAATTATGGTATATGAATGTTATGGAATATTATTGTTCTATAAGAAATGACCAGCAGGATGATTTCAGAGAGGCCTGGAGAGACTTGCATAAACTGATACTGAGTGAAATGAGCAGAACCAGGAGATCATTGTACATGGCAACAACAAGACTATATGATGATCAGTTCTGATGGGCATGGCTCTCTTCAACAATGAAATGTTTCAAACCAGTTCCAATTGTTCAGTGAAGAAAGCCATATACACCCAGAGAGAGGGATATGAAATGTGGACCACAACATAACATTTTCATACTCTCTATTGATGTTTGCTTGCATTGTGTTTCCTTTCTCAGATTTTTTTCTTATAGATACATTTTTCTTGCACAACAAGATAAATGTGGAAATATGTATACATATATTCGATTTGTCAAGTATTTTAACATAATTAACATGTAGTGGACTTTCTGCCATCTAGAGGAGGGGTGGGGACTAGGGGGGTAAAATTTGTAACAGAAAGCTTTGTAAGGGTCAATGTTGAAGAATTACCCATACATATGTTTTGCAAATAAAAAGCTTTAATTTAAAAAAAAAGAAAATAATATGTATTTGGGAAATATAGGAAGTGCTGTATGTCTGTCTTTCAATGTTCAATAGTTCATTCTACAGTCTTCATAACCACTTTTTCTTTGGTACAATTTGCTAACCTAACAATCTGTGAAGCTTCCAGATGTTTAAAAAAAACAAACAAAAAACCCCAAATGAACATAATTCAATTCAAGGATTGCTTCATAGAAAATGAAAATGATCCAGCTCACTGATTCCTTTTTCAGCTTCTTTGACTCTATGCATCCCCACATTCACTGTTCGATGGCTAGCTGTAGCGGACAACTTTAAATTTTGGGTAGATCTTGTTTTTTAGTGAAAAGACCCCCTCTGATCTTAGCTTCTTGTTTGCTTTTAGTATCTGTTCCCCTTATTTAACACTTAAAAGTACAAAAGATAATAAAAAAGAAAACAACAGCTACTGAGGTACTTTAAAAAGTATCTTCCCTTAACACTACACAGACCAGGTACAGCAAGAGATACAAAACATTTATTGTAACTTTACTTTAAAATAATTTTTATCCTATCTCTATTTTCTTTGCCTTGTAGATTAAGAAAAAGTACATTGCACCAATTGACACAGTTTTTTCCTTTGAGGTATTTATTCCTAAACTCTGGTCCTTGTAGTGGTAATGGAAAACTATTATCATTTGTTCCATTATATGAGAATAAAGAAACATTCAGCCTGTTGGAAGTGGCAGATTGCCAACTGTTTGTATGGAATGATTTTCACAGACTAGAAATACCATATAGAAATATTACCAAAGTACAACAGACCCCATTTTTAGTGATTGCATTTGTCATAGTGAATGCTTATAGAACTTCTCTGTTATAGAAGAAAACATGAAGCAACCTGAGCAACCAAAATAATTTACAAAATCGAAATATACTTAGGAAAAAACCCATCATTTTTAGACATTCAAAACATGTGAGCTTCAGTCATCATAAGTAGCTCCAGGTATCACAAATGGCAGATTTGTCTTGAATTTAGAGTTAAGAGACCTAGGATGAACATATGGCTCTGCTCTTGCTCCTTGTATGAAAGACACTGGGCAAGTCACTTCATCTGTAAAGACCTTGGTTTCCTTATTTGTGAAATGGAGGGACTGGACTAGACAAGTTCAAAGGTCCTTTCAAATTTTTTTTTATTAAAGATTTTTATTTGCAAAACATAGGCATAGGTAATTTTTCAACATTGACCCTTGCAAAGCCTTCTGTTACAAATTTTTCCCTCTTACCCCCCACTCCTTCCCCTAGACGGCAGGAAGTATAATACATGTTAATTATGTTAAAATATTTGACAGCCTTTAAAATTTTCAATCTATGATCCTATTATTTTGGAAGAATTCTATGATTCAACAAAGGTATGTGCATTTCAAGATCATATCATTACAAGCAAATACTCCAAAGCTCTTCTTTACCCATCTTCCCTCTTTCTCTGTCTTCCCTATATCCTTATATCGTATACCTTCATCACACTCTAAGATCATTTCTGCATTAACAGATATTGTTAATGACTAATGACCGTACTGCCACTGACAAAGCCTGGTTGATTTTGATCCATTGTTCCATGATAAGCTATCTGTTTTAAAAGTTCATCAGGAACACTCTTTATGGTATTATAACAATCAAACCAAACTTATTGTTTTGAATTAGCATACAGTGTTGTGAAATCATCATATACCCTGAACAGTACAAAGTAAAATGAGGAAGAAGAATATAATTCTACACCCAATGATTGATATAGTCTCACATTCACAGGTACCAGACAATCACTAGTATGTATGCCCTGTTTGAGATTATGCTCTATTAAAAATGATTAGGAGTGACATAAATTGTCTTAGAACTGATGTTTCTTTTTTTTTCTTTTGCTTTTTGCTAAGGCAATTGAGGTTAAGTGACTTGCCCAGGGCCACACAGCTAGGGAATGTTAAGTGTATGAAACCAGATTTGAACTCAGGTCCTCCTGACTTCAGGGCTGGTGCTCTATCCACTGTGCCATCTAGCTGCCCCAACTGATGTGTTTCTTAAAGAAAAAACATATGTCTTAAACTCTGACTTATTTTGGCACTTTTGATAAGCCATTGAATTTTTCTGGTATTTTCCCTTCTATAATAAATACATACTAAATACCCATAAGGCATACAAAGTTGTAATTAATAAGAACAATAAATTTATTTTTGCCTATGGGAAACATTAGGGTGTTTGTTTAATATTTTTATTTTCCCAGTTACATTTAAAACAATTTTTACATTTGTTTTTAAAACTCTGAGTTTTAAATTCTCTCCCTTATCCCCACCCTCAGGCCCCATTAAGAAAGCACATGTGAAGTTATGCAAAACAGTTCCATTAAAATCATGTTGTAAAAGAAAATACATATCTCCCCCTTTTAAAAAATCCTCAAGAAAAATAAAGGGGGGGAAGAGGGCAAGGGAGAAGGCGAAGACTTCAATCTGTATTCAGACACAATCAATTCTTCCTCTGGTTATGGTAAGTCCTTCAGAGTAGTCATGGATCATTGTATTGCTGAGAATAGTAAAGTCATTTACAGTTGATTTTCCCAGAATATTGCTGTTACTTTGTACACAGTACATTTCATTTGCTTGAGTTCATGGAAGAGTTTCCAAGGTTTTCTGAGGGCATCCTGCTCATCATTACAATATTCCTTCATAATCACCTATTATAATTTATTCAGTTATTCTCCAATTGATGGACATCCTCTGAGTTTCCAGTTTTTTACCTTGAGAAAACAGCTGCTACAAATATTTTTGTACATATAGGTACTTTATTCTTTTTAAATATCTTTTGGGATTCTTGCCTAATAATGATATTGTTAGGCCAAAGGATATGCATGATTTCATAGCCCTTTGGTCATAGTTCATATCTTTTGATCATTTATCAATTAGGGCATGGCTCTTATTTTTTTTATAAATTTGACTCAGTTCCCTTTATATTTCAGAAATAAAGCTATACCAGAGAAACTTCCATGAACAATACATTTAAAAATAATAACTATGAATAAGAATGGATATATATATACATATACATATGTATATGTATATATATGTATACATATATATATATATATATAGTGGGTAGAATATTGGACCTGGACTTAGGAAAACACCTTTCTGAGTTCAAATCTGGTCTCAGAAACTTACTAGCTGTGTGATCCTAGACAAATCACTTAACTGTATTTGCCACAATTTTCTCATTTATAAAATGAGTTAGAGAAGGAAATGCAAACTACTCCAATATCTTTGCCAAGAAAACCCCAAATGGGATCATGAAAAGTCAGACATGAGTGCAAAATTATTAAACAACAACCACATTAATCATAATAGCATTTATATTGGAAGCTTTGAGTTACTCCAAAAGTAACAATAATTTTGTTAAGATTATACATACAAGCAATTAACTTTCCAGTATTGGTAGAAAGAGAATTTAATATAGGTCCAGAAGCACAGATCTGGGAACACATTAGAAAACAACCATAATTTTCCATTTGATATTACTAAAAAAAACTATCAAGTTTACTAATAAGGCTATAGGTTAGTAGGCACATGATAAAAACTTATGGAGAAAAACAAGTTAGTATACAAAAGAATAAAGAAAAAAGTGAAAATAAGCACCAAGGTGAACAACTCTCCACAATTGGTGATTTTCCCACATACAAACTGAACATATAGAATTGGTAGTTGAACATATTTTGCTGCTAAAAAAATAGTGTCATTGAAAATGGCACCAGGAAATTTGAAATACAACAACATACTATTGTTTTGTTTTTATCCAATAGAATACATGTTGCTAAAGTGAATACCTAGCATATGGCCATGTACACAATAACTTTGATGAAAAAATGAATGAAGGAATGGTATTATACCATATTCATCTGAATAAAAAAACAAAAATCAAAAGTCCCTGGAAATCAATGGAAGAAAAGGATTTTAAGAATTACATTTGATAAGATTATATGGATCACAAACCAAATCCACAAAAATGCTAAAAATGTTTGTGTTTCATCAACTACCAATTTTAAGTCTTCAAAAAAGAAATACTTGCTTGTATTTGAAATAAAAGTCTCATAGCCAAATCATTCTTATATTTATTTCTCTTCTTAAAATCCAATTTCATATAAATATCTAATTCTTAAAGGGAGCCAGAAACACACATACTCAACACCACTTTTCATTGCATAAATTTTGACCTTTCTGATTTCAATGTGCATTAATACTATCCCACCTGTCTGGCAGACCTTTGTGTACACACTGTGCCCTTTAGCACAAAAAAAGCATAGTTGGATGATACATGGTGACAAATCCTACAGAGAGAGAGAAAGAGAAAGTGTAAGACATAGACAGCCAGCCAGCTAGTCAGACAGACAGACTTTAAAGGAAATAGCTTCCAACCAGGATCTGCTGCAGCCCAGCTAATCAGGTAGGTATTCAGTCCTTCACTCCTGCAGACTTGCTTAGCATAGAAATAGGCTGTCTGCCCAGGAAGATGAGGTAATGTCTAGGTTTGAAGCCAAAATCTCTCTAACTGGCAGGACACATCGGGTAAATATTTCTACTGCAGGAGACCCCATTCATTTGATGCTTCTGCCAGTTTTATTATTGTTATTATGCTCATTAATATTAATACTTAGCTATCATACCTGTTTAAGATTGAAGATGGAAAAAATGCTTTTTTAAAAAATGAAATCCTATTAGTAGGAACATGGGAGGACATTATTCCAGTTCCTCAATTCTCCCCCAACAATTATTGCAATACTGATCTCTTCCTGCAATTTGTAAATACATAGACACACACACACACACACACACACACACACAGACACACACACACACACACACACAGACACACACAGTTACTGCAGCACCAAAGCCCCTCCACAACCTCTCTGGCTGCCATAAATCTGGAAAACCCCAAGGCAATTTCTTGTTATTCCATCATTTTAATGAGAATTGAGGTGAGGGCTTGAAGCCAGCTTCAAGCTTCCTTTTCTAGTTTATCCTATTTGTAAATCTAGTAGAATTTGCCAGTCAAGTTGCCAAGAGTTCTTTCTCCCCTCTAAAAAAAAATTCTAAATTTGTTACATCATCTATTTTTGATGATCTGTTTTATAGTCTTACAAATTACTGGCAATGTGATGATAATACCTACCAAGGGCTTGTAACTTATTCACTTGATGATTTTGTCTCTGTGGTTACTGTCAACAATACACATTGGTTGCAGAGCATATTATCTTACAAAAACAAACACTGAGAGGAATGGTTGGTGTTTCATTTCTTCAATTTTAAGTGACCCCATTTTTGTTGGGTGAAGCGGAGATCATCACCCTCCATCTGATTTAGGAAAGAAAATCCTTTTGGAGGGGAATCATAAAATTAGAGTCCTCTTTTTAATTTCATATGGATGTATTGGAGAGCTTCTATAAGCTGTAGTTAAAATAGCCTTTTGCTACCTCTATTCTATCACCTGTAAACTGGAACCAACACTATTTACCTACTGAGAGAATTCAAGAAAGGATGGTGACAAAATAATGTTTCCAAGGGGGAAAAAGGCAAATCAGGAATCAGAAACGCCATGAAGAAACAACCCAAGACTCAGGTTCATCCTCTATAAGCAAAGAATCAAAATTAAACTTTTCAATTTGGTAATCAAATGTGTTTATTGAGTTTGGAAGTCATCACTCAATATTATCCTAAATGGAAAGAAGGAAGTCAGAAAGGCAATCACCAATGCCAGATATGAAAAGTGGACTGCGGAAAAGCCTGGACCTCCTGGTTACTAGATACAATGGCCAAAACAAGCCTCATTAAATTTTCTTAATGTTAAGATTACAAAATCTTGGGTTGATTTAAAAAACTTTCCAATTTATTGAGTCTAGGATAACATATCTAAATTACAAAAGAAAATTCATGTAAATGAAAAGGGATAACACTTCAAAGGCAGAACTAAAGTGGGGTAGAGGGGAAGAAAGGTACATGGAAATATCTTCTCTTGTTTATAAAACAGACTAGGATTACAAGTTGTTTTGAACTAAAAATCATGTGAAAGCAGCATATAAGTGAGAAAAGGGGGAAAAAAAGAAAAAGGAGTGTTAGCCATCAAGGAAGATGTAGGGATCAAAAGTATTTCTTCTCTGGTTTCCCCATCCAGATTTCCTAGTATTGTTGGACTTGATAGAAATTTTCCTGCCTTCCAGCTGACAAAATAATCCTTAATGAGGTACCCTCAGTTCTCAGAAGTGATATCCTTCCTCTTTCTCACCTATCTCCTCTTGTCTGTTTATTCTTTCTTTCTAAAAGAAATTCTGAGTTGAGAAAGATGGGATATTAATTAACAAAAGAAAAAAAAAAGATAAAGCACACATACCTGAATTTTAGTTACAAAAAGTCTAATACAAAGTCTAGCAAGTTATTAGTCAGAAATGGCAATGATTAAGAAGGTTTAATATACTATGATAATAGTCCTATCTTTAAAAAAATAAAAACAATTTAATCAAATTTCCAGAAGCTAAACAGTCTAAATTTTATTTAGGCTACAGCAGTCTTGTTATAAGTCAGGCAGCAGGCTGGGTAGAAATAACTAATTAATTGAACATAACAGTTTTTAAACTCATTAATTCATCTTACTATTTGCTGATTGCATTTCCTGAACTTATGTATATTTCTCACATGATGTTAGCAAAACTAATAAAAACAATTTTTTTTTCAAACAGAAGGTTACGGTAAATGCTGAGGGTTCAAATTCTTGCAAAGCTTAATATATAATCTTTAAGTCAGCTAAACTGCTTTGCCAATATCTTGAAGCCAAACTGCATCAGATTTGAAAGTGCAAAGAAAAATATAAGGATGACATTTCATACCGTGTGGTTTTTTAGTTTTTGGTTTAATTTAATTTTGTGGTTTAGTGGTAATTACCACAAATCCTGCAATTCACCCCCCCTCCCAATTCTTTGATTAAACCGGGGGTGGGGTGCCTTCAATTCTGAGCTGAAAGCAAGAGTGTCAAATTTCTTTTCAACTGTTGTTTTTTTAAACCATAAAAATACTGTAGTCCAAATCAATGCCCATTTTTGGTTTTCCTTAACTCCCAAAGACCTTGATTTAATTCTAGGTTTAAGAACTAAATACTGATCTCTCAAAGCTATTTTTCATTCCCACTAAGAATATAGTTTAAACTTCAAGGAGCATTATTTAAATTGTATGTAAAGATTATATTAATATGTGTAATAGGATCTAATAAGTATCACAAAGTAATACAACAAGCATTACAATGAGAGGGGAACTATGGACTTCTTCCCTAATTTTTTTTTTTCCTTTCTTGCCTTCTTTTTTTTTAATTTATTTTTTGGGTGAGGCAATTGGGGTCGGAGTCACACAACTAGGAAATGTTGTCTGAGGCTGCATTTGAACTCAGGCCCTTTGATTCCAAAGCCAGTGCTTTATCCACTGCACCATTTAGCTTCCCCCCCTAAAAATCTTTTTAAAAGACCCAAAAGTGACCATATTGTAAACTAGTTCATTCCTTTGACTTTCGGCAAAATAGCACCTAGACACTTTTAGACAAAGAACTTATATCTATCCCATGCTAAATCCATGCAGAGAAGAAGGTATCATAACTTTCTCCATATCACAGCCCCATATCCAATAAAGCTTGTTCATGTTCATGTTCATGTTCATGTTCATGTTCATGTTCAAGACAAGTTTCCTCTTGAGCAACTTAAAGTCATCTGAGTTCACTTCCTCCTGGGTCCTTCTCCTGAATAACCTTCTTGTATGTTCTTTAAGATTTATCCAACGATACCAACTAGTTAGGTAGATAGACTAGCAGGAGCAATATGGAGAAGATCTGAGTTCAAATTCATCCTCAAACATAGATTAGTTGTGTGCTCCAGTTTCCTCATCTGTAAAATGAGCTGAAGAAGGAAGTGGCAAACCATTCTAGAATTTCTGCCAATAAAACCCTCAAAAGGGGTCACAGTGAGACATAACTGAAACAAAACAACAACAACAACAAAGTGATGGTTGGGGAGACCTGAGTGATAAAAAGGAAAAGAAAATATTTCAAAGAATGAGAAGAATTTTAAAAAGAAAAAAGCAGTCAATAGAATCAAATACTACAAAATTTTAAAAGTAGAAAGAGAATTGAACAAAAGTCATCAACTATAACAACAAAGAAACAATTGGTGATCTTTGAGAGGGCATGATTTTCACTAAAGAAAAATTCTTATGGGACACCTGGATGACCCAATGGATAGAGCACTGACTTTGAAGTGAGAAGGATCTCAGTTCAAATTCAACCTCACACTTAATACATACTAACTGTGTGACTCTGGACAAGTCACTTAACCCTAAATTCCTCACCAAAAAAAGAAAGAAATAGAAAAAGATGAAGTCTCTTGGACCTCAAGTTTGCTATATCTGTACAATGGAAATCACAAAAACTTAACTACTTGAAGGTAAGGGATTAGACTAGGAGACTTCTTAAATTATCATTCTGATACAAGATTTATAAACTCACTCACTCTTTACCTATCTTAACTATTACCAAGATTGCCGTCCTAATTCTGACATAGAAACCTGCATGCAATTCCCTTTTTTCTTTGACACAGCCTTCTGAGCTCTTCCTCTTTGGTAACGTTTGGCTCATATATTACATCATTATATTGCTTTTTTACACCACCTCATACCTTAGCAAAGGAGAGAGAAACACGGGCTTTGTATTTCTTCTCAAAGACAAATAAGTGAACTCATTGCAAGTGACAGCACTAAAGTTGTTTCACAGGCTGATGAATAGAAAACATTTGTTGACTGAGGACAAGCTTAGAGAAACAGATGAGGTACATTTAAAATTTCATTTGTCAGAAGAAATTTTTAACCGCGGGTCCTGTCAACTGAGCAACAAAAGGTACCATTAGCCTTTCTTTTCTCTTTCTCTTTGTGATTCTGTGGTACTTATGAACAATATTCCAGAAAGAATCCTATCATAATATTCAGCAGAGCCATCCTGAATAATCTCATATACCTATACTCAAAGGTTACCACAGACAATGACTTCCTCATTGTAGAAACTTGATGGACTGGTAAGGTGTACTTGGTGTGAAATAAGACTCAGAAAACAATCCTAACCACCAAGGTGAGAAGCAGGAATCATACCTTTTTCTCACTAGGGTCAAACTTAACAGTGCTGAATTGTAATTTGAACTAGAATCTCTGGAGACATCAGGTCAGCAGTAAGCAAAACCTTTACAACTTTCATATACAGTAAAGATAAGAAGAAAAGATCTGTCACGGGCAGCCTGTACAGTAAGGAAAAGAATACTCTGTCTTTAAATAACCAGGTAAAAGACTCATGTAGCAATTTCTTATCAGAAACATTATCCTGGGGAAATAAAAATCCTATCTGTATCCCTATAGGTTGAAAGTCTTCTTCAAACTCCCCTTTAAAATATATATTTCACTTAATGCATACTTAGTAAAAAAATTATTTGATATTTTATTTAATATACATTTAGAAAAATTATTTGGCATTTTATTTGACATATATTAGAAAATATTATTTGGTAACTTAATACACATTTAGTAAATATTATTTAATGTTTTATATAATATCTATTTAGTAAATATTATTTGATATATTCCATATTTAATATTGACTATGTTATTCAAAGTTTATTTTATTGAATTGATCATTTATATACAAAATTCACATTTCCAATTTTTCCTTTAGAAAAAATATTTGTCATTTTATTTGACACATTAATAAATATCATCATATATATTATATACATTTAGCAAATATCACTTGATATTTTATATGTTTAGTAAATATATATTCCATATTTAATATAGAGTATGTTTTAAAATTTTATTTTGTTGAATTTACAATCTATATTGAAAATTCTAATTAGTCATTTTCCCTATTTAGTGAAGCTCACAGCTTACAATTAATTGAAGTGTCTAACAAATACTTTATTTTATGGGGTGTACCGCGTTGTAATATGATTAAGAAAAAGGCTTTGTAGAAATGAAAGTTATATTCCTAGGTTTTCTACTCTGGCCATGCTAAATAATAAATCATTAAACCTTTTCACATTAGCTACTTCCAAGAAAACTTAGGTGAAGATTTTATTTCCCTCTTTTTATTGAATATATGCTTTTATGTCAGTTGAACCAAAAGGTAACGCAGTTGGAATATCATAAATGTCAATATTTAATCTGACTTTTCCTTTTCCATTTTTAAACCACAATGCATCATCTCAGCATGATAAATAACAACTGTCCTGCTTCTTCCCCCAACTGACTCAAGCTATTTTTGTTGCTAGGTAATATCTGCAGTGAGCTGTCCTCCAAACACGGAAAAGATTAAGAGATATCAGATGGCATGGAAGAAGGCATCCTACTAATCACTGCTGAAAAGCCTTCACACTTGACATTCTAGGACAGTATCAGCCTATCTATTGTTTGAAGGTATCCGTCATCAGTGGCAATACATTACAGATACCACCTCCTGTCTTCTCCAAATGTAGGAACTCTATCATGTAGCCATTAGTATTGATCAGTTGGAGACCAAAAGAACCTGCAAGAGTGAAGGTAAACACAAAAGTTAACAAACATACTGTATTCAGATTTCACATGGCAGGAGGAAAAGCCATTCCTGCTTCCATTACAGGCATTCCTTTGCCTACTCAATGTAGTCTGAGAGGCAGAAGGGCACAGACTGCAAAAAAGGTGAAGTTAAAGAAATTAGGCTTTATTCCCAGCACTTGCCAATGGGATTTACTATATGACAGCAAACGGTTTAATCTCCCTATCATTCTTTTTTCTTTAACTGAGAATACCTGATTGTAAGGATCAGACATAGTCTTATCTAGGTGAATGAAAAAATCAATCAACCTATGTTGATTATATACCTACCAACCATTGTCAGTCATTCAGTAAATAAGCATATATTAAGTACCTACTATATGCCAGGCCCTGGACTACATGTAGTGATGGGGGATACAAAGAAAAAATGCAAAGAATACAAAAACAAAACAGTCTCTGCCCTCAAGGAGTTCTCATTCCAAGGAGAAAGATACATACATAGATACATAAAAATACATCTAAAACAATACAAGGTAATATGGAGTGAGGTGGGAAGAGTGAGACTAGAAACTGGGTAGAAAGATAGAGCTTGAAAAGGGTCTAGAAGGAAACAAAGAACTTCAAAAGACAGAGCTAAGGCAAGAAACCTTTCCAAGCATGCAGAGTTAAGGGAGAGGGAGCAGTTTGTATGTACCAAGGGTTGGGAGATGACATGTCCTCTTTGAGGAATAGCAAGAAAGTCAGTTAAAGAAAAACTATAGAGGATGTGAAAATGATTATATATATATATATAATAAGGCTAGAAAGCTATGATGGGATTAGGTTGCAAAGAGCTTTAAATGCCAGAGAAATTTATATAGGGTAGTCTAAAAGTCTTTTTGGAGCTTTAAACAATTAAAACTTAAATCTGCACTATGACTTTGGGGACAGCCTATATTTGGAGTTAAAGTGATGAAAGCTATTAGAGTTTTTTGAATGGATGGGCTAAGTGAGGGGGAGGGTGGAGAATATACTTTGAGAAAAATTACTTTAGTAATAACATACAAAGGCCAAGATATTTAGACATTTTCTAGTAAGAATATAATCCCTTTTTTTAGAAGTGAAGAAAGGAGAGAGAAGGTATAGGAAGTAAGGAGAAAGAGAGTCAGTTTTGGACAAAACAAAACAAAAATCCAAGAGCCAATTTAAGAGGAAAAAAAAAATCACAGGTGGTCACGTGCTTTTTGGTCTGAAGAATTTATGCCTTTTTTTTATCCCTGGAATTTCATGAAACTGTTTATCTGTTCTGAAACAAGGAAAAGAAAAAAAAATGTTGACACATTTAGAAGTTACAAAGATTAGTTTAAATCCCAAAACCATCTGCAGTACTGTCCCCAATATCCTATTCTTAAAAGAAGAAAACAATCCATAGTTTAGAATCATAGGAAGAAGTGTATTAGAATGGGGATTAGGAGACTTGGCCATTAATTCCAGCCCTAGAGAGCTACTTCAATCAATTGACATTTATTAAGTGCTTATTATGGCAACGTGCTAAGCACTGCAAATCAAAAAATAAGCAAAAGACAATTCTTGCCCTCAAGAAACTCACAATCTAACCAAGAGACAAAGAAATGCAAAGAAAAATATATAAACAAGTTCCATATGGGATAATTAGGAAATAATTGACAAAGAGAAGATACTATAATTTAAAGGGGCTGGGAAATGCTGTCTGTAAAAGATAGGATGTTAGTTGAAATTTCAAGGAAGTCATTAAATGGAATTAAGGAGGAAGAATGTTCAAAACTTAGGCAATAGCCAGAGAAAATGCCTAGAGCTGAGATATGGAATGTCTTATTTTCAGAACAACAAGATCTGTGTCACTGAATCAAGGAGTATTGTCAGATATCTGAAAAGCAGTTTGAGGCAAGAGACTGGAGATAAGCAAATTTCTGAAATGGGAAAAACTGAGAATCATAAAAGATACTGAGGGTAATTAAATCCATGGGATCTGATGAAATCACCAAGTAAAGTAATAGAGAGAGAGAAGAAAAGAAGACCTAGGTTGAGAACTACGGGGGACATCAAAGGTGAGAGAATGTGATCTGGATAAGGTTCCAGCAAAAGGGACTGAGAAGGAGGAATTAAATAAACAGGAAAGAGTGGTGTCCCAAAAACTTGAATTTAAAAAAGCAAAGCATTCAGCTCTAAGAAGATATACCATTCCAGGTCTGACCACATCTGGGGAATTATGTTCATTTTTAGGTACTATATTTTAGAAGGATAAAAGCAAATTGGAGAACATTCAGGGGAAGGAGACAAAGTTGGTGTGGAACTTTTGAGATCATGTCATGATAAAACTGGTTCAAGGAACTAAGATGAGTACCCAGGAGAAAACATGAAGATTATGATAGTTGTCTTCAGGTATTTTTCTAAGTCAAAATTGATCTTTTGATATGTAATTTCTAGCTAGATAATGCTAAATGGCAGAGTAAGATATAAAATCAGGAAAAATCACCTCACAACTGGAACAATCCCAAAATGGAATGGGCTGCCTTTAAAGGAAGGATCCCTCATTAATTGAGACTCATAAGAGGGAAATGACTACTGGGTATGTCATAGAAAAAGGTTCTTATTCAGATATGGATTTAATTGGATGACACCCAAGGTATCTCCCAACTGAGTCTCTGTGATATCAGACTACAGCATGAAACATCTTAATATGTGAGCAATGTCCTTCACTGGTATTTCTCCAATGTAATGGGATATGCAGCTATTGTCATTTATTGCCAGGCAAGAAGGAAGTCAACTGTTGAAAACTCTCTATTTCCTTCACCACAAAGTGAGGAAGATGGGGAGGAGAATAGTAAATAAGTTATTCAATAAATTCAGTTCAACATTTTTCTGTTTATTATGTGTTAGGAACCAGGAAAATACAACTTTTATAAACTTTGTCCTCAAGAAGTTAACAATCTGGCTAATATGAGAGAAAAGGAAAATGATCAATGTTAGAGAAGATGTGGAAAAATTGGGATACTAATGCATTATTGGTGAAGTTGTGAATTGATCTAACTAATCTGAAGAGCAATTTGGAAGTATGCCCAAAGGCCTATAAAACTGTATATACAGTTTGACCCAGAAATATAATTACTAGGTTTGTATAATAAAGAGATAAAAGAACCTATATGTATAAAAATATGGAAGCTCTTTTTGTGATGACAAAGAATTGGAAATTGAGGGAATGGCCATCAAATGGCAAATGGTTGAATTAGTTGTAGTATATGATTGTGATGGAATACCATTGTGCTATAAGAAATGATGAGAAGGATGCTTTCAGAAAAATGTGGAAAGACTTTTATGAATTGATGCAAAGTGAAGTGAGCAGACTCAGGATAACACTGTATGTAGTAGCAGCAATATTATACAATGATCAACCACAAATGACAGCTATTCTTAGCAATACAATGATCTAACACAATTTCAAAGGACTTATAAAAAATGCTTATCATTCTCCAAAGAAAGAATGAAGTCTGAATGAAGAGCAAAGCATACTTTTTTTTAAACTTTCTTTTCCCTGTTTGTTTATTTTTTGTCTGTTTTCTTTTACAACATGGCTAACATGGAAATATGTTTTGCATGAATACATATGCATAATTTATATAAAATCACTTGCCTTCTAAAGAAAGGAGAAAGGAAAGAAGGAAGAAAATTTGGAACTCAAAATTTTAAAAAACAAATGTTAAGAAGTGTTTTTACATGTAATTAAAAAATGTAAAATTTTTAAAAAGAAAAAATTTGTTTGGTTTATATTTGTATTCTAAATAGTTCCAGATAATATGGATTTAGATAAGTGATTCCAAATTTAATGTTTCCTGATGAGATATCTAAATGATAGAATTTATAGTACTGCCTAAATAAGTCTATATAAAAGCCTTGCAGAGTGGCCCAAGACTCAAAGAGCTTATGTAAATGTGTTCTGGTAACTCAGAAATTGTGTCAAAGGTAAGATTTCAACCTATATCTTCCTAATTCAGTGTTATTCAGTATCATATGGCAAGCAGCAAATGTCATAAATTTTTTAGAGACAGAAAATGAGGCAAATATAATTTTTTCTTGGCCACACAATGAACCATTGGAAAAGAAGAAAACTAAAATTCCCCACACCCCCTGGGCTAATTGTTATTTACCCTATAAGCTAGACAACTTTTTGCAGCTCAGCTTCACTTAAATTCATTTCATATGCAAGCCAAGACATCATCCTCATGATGTCATTGGTTCTCTTTAAGAACAAAGGACAAACAATAACATTAGACAGCTCGTATCACATATTACCATTAGTAGTCTATGCTATTAAGTTCTTCTCTTTACTGAACTTTACACAGAGGTTTACATTAATCACAGTAGAGAAAATTAATAGGCATTTTAATTATCAAATTTATAGATGGCTATTAAATTTGTTTTAATGTATCCTGCTATGATGATACTATATTTTACAGATATAATTAATATAATATGAATAATTTATTTAGCTCTCATACAGCTTCTGCCCTTCTGCTCCCTTTTTGTCTATAGTAGAGCTTAGTAAAAGGGAGACAGGCTTTCCCAGGCAAGAAATGAAAAATGCTACTAGATAAGGAGCATTGGGAGATTCTTCTGTCCTCTCACCTTTCTTTATATCTGGGTTACAAATAAGCAAAGAAGCAGTTCTGCCAATATTAAGTTGAATTCAACCAGAGAAAGAAAGACATTCTTATGAGAATGGTCAAAAAAGAGCTCAAAAAGATACTGTTAGTACTTTCAAAATGTATAATGATGAGTACTTTGCTAGATGCTCCCCCCCCAAAAAAAATCAGGAATTAGCTGAGACTGGCTCCTCTAATGGTACACCATCTAATCAACCATATATTCCCAGTTCACATTTCCCAAGTTGTTGATTCCTGCTTTTCTACGTAACCATTTTACAATTTACAAATTGCAATTTTGAAGCATCTATCATAATATCACAATAGGAACTTAATATAATTAATAACACAATAGGAACTTAATATATATTTATTTTTTGATTGTTGTTACTCTTCCTTTCCAGCCTTCTCTCATATTACTATATGTTAAAGCTCATCCACACACATTCGCCATTGCTTATTCCTTTGTCCTGCAATGTTTTTTTTCTTCTCTTCCTCTACCCTTCCCAAATCATCTTGTATTGACTCATTTTCTTGTTATTTCCTTGTTACCCCCAATTCTTGTTACAGTGTTTTTACAAATTAAAGATAAATAATAATTCTGCTGAATGGAATAGTTGAATTTTAATTTTTACTCATCATTTTAATGAAAAGCAGCATGGCTAAGTGTATTGAGTACAGTATTTAGAGTCAGGAAGAAGACCAGGGTTCAAATATAGCCTCTGGCATTTACTAGTTGTGTGTCTACAGAAAAGTCATTTAATCTATCAATTTACAGATGTTTATCATGTGCCTACTATGTGCTTAGTACTGAATACTATGCCTGGAATATAGCAAGCATTTAATAAATCCTTCTCAATGATTATGTTGATGATGCTAGGTGTTGCATTATAAGTACAAAGAATGAAACAACTTCTCACAATAAGATTGTAGTTTAAAAGGGATTACAACAAGAATATATAAATACATACAGCATAAATATTAACTCAATAAATATATAGGTAAAGTAATTAAATTATTTTCTTACTGTAGGCTCTCCTACCTTGATCTTTACTTAGGTTGGATGCTTAATATATACAATAAACTTTTTCTTCACCTCTCTCTCTTGAAATACCAAACTTTCTTGGAGATTCAGGTTGGGTGCCATTTCCTACAGAAGGCCTATCCTGATTCCCCCAGGCAATAGGCTCCTTGGACTAATACTGCACTGTATTTATTTTATATGTGTTTTGTATTTAACTGTATCCATGTTTTTTGCCTACATAAGATAAACTCCTCAAAGGCAGGAATCATTTTGTTTTGCCTTTGTATGTTCAGCACTTAGCATAGTGGCTAGAATAAAGTAGAATCTTAATAAATGCTTATTGAATGAATGAATAAGTATCAACTTAAAACCAACAGGGCATTTTAAAAATCTGTGCATCATTTTAATGTTTTTTGATTATAAGGGAGTTTCGTTGATATATCTTACTAAAAACTCTTTGTTTTTCAGGAATTTATGGTAGTAAGTCTAAGAACATGACATAGTCCCAAAGAAATTTGTGATGACTACCAGTTGATAATGAATTGGGAGTTACAGGACCTGTATTGAAATTCTGGCTCTTTCATATGCCACCAGTATAATTTTGTATAGGTATATCTCAATCTCTAAATAGGGAATATTTGTAGCTAGGTAATATAGTAGATAGAATCTTAGACCTGCAGTCAGGAGGACCTGAGTTAAAATCCTACCTTAGATGCTTCCTAGTTATTTGGCCCTAGAAAGTAACTTATCCTCCTTTCTGTCTCCATCTCCTCATATAATAATAGCACCCAAGGATCCAAGGGATGTTGTAAGGATTGAATAGGATATTATATATGAAGTATCTTGCAAACTTAAAATGCTACATGTTAGCTATCATCACCAACACCATCAGCACCTAACTCACAGAATTTTGAAACTCAAATAACAATTCAGGACAAGTTCTTTATGGTTGAGAAAAGCTGTGTGAAGAAGCTATTATTATAGTTTGATCATTCAAATACATTGAAAGTAACTTCTTAAAGGAAAAAAAATCACACTTTGAAAGTGTGTGTTAAAAATAAAAATATAAATTATGTTTCATACTTTTGGTATTACTTTTATCTGTCCTCTGAAAAATATCTTTGTGTAGTCCCAAGTGTCTTTATAAAATTGTTCTTGGGCATTTGCTGCTTAAAATGAATACCCTGAAACCATAGCAAAACTTTTTCTTTTGGAGGGAAGAGGACAAGACCTACAATTTTATTAATATTGAGATCTTCCTTTAATAAACCTTACTCTATCAATGCAACACTTTTTCCTGTGACATGTTAGAGAGTTGCCTGGAGCACCAAAAAGCTAAGAGACTTTTCTAAAGTTCTACAGCTAGAATGTGTCAGAGAGAGGGGGTGAATCTGGTTTTTCCCTAATTCCAAGGCTAACCCCCAAACTACTAAGCCATGCTGCCTTTAGAAAAAAAGTGTAATAAAGATCCCAAAAGATTAACATTACATTGCAGCATATTAAAAATGAAGGGTAAGGAAGGATGACCGACAAAGAGATCATGTGGGACATAGGCGTCTCATGATCTGTAAAAAATAATCTAACCCTCTGGGAACACTTTGCTTGCTTGAGCTGTGTCCTTTTAAAATAGAGGTTTGCTTTGATTTTGGTGGTGAAGGATTTAGAGGAGAAAAGTAGCAAGAATATTATTTTGTTAGGTTTTTAAAACTTATTATTGCTCTTGGTCCTTGTTCCTCTTACAGGCTTACTCTTCCCTTTGCCTTCTTTCCTGCCATTCTTTAGGACACTGTTGTAAAAAGAAAAATAGCATTGTGGTATTTTTGATGTAGCAAAGGTCTTCATCTGCTGGAGACGTGAATCAAACTCACATGTTGGTAGAGTGGTGGTTGCTATGACACAGTTACAAGCCTGTTTATGTTATGAGGACTCAGCAAGGAAGGCTACATGCAGTCCCCTCTATTCTGGGAGTGTAAGTACTTTGACTTATGAGTTATGACAAACATTTTTAAACTGTATATCTGTTATTGCTATAATAGCAAGTGGGGAGGGGAGAAGGATGGATGGTCAAGCACAAGTCAAATTGCCCTAAAATGAGGAAAGATAAGCATGATTCTGAGAAAACTAAAAATAACAAAAAGCACATAATGCAGTCAGCAACATTCAGCTTTACCCTAGGACTCTAGGGATTGCTACAGGAGACTCAACTCCTCCCCTCCCTACAAATCAACAAAATAATCAAGGGCTTGTATATTTCCCAGCAACTACCCAGTCTTCATGCATTTGGTTGTCAGGATCCCTATGCCAAGACCATCCCTCTCTTTTTACTTCTCTTTTTACTATTAAAAGATACCATGTTTTCCAGAGCTAAAGCCCAGAAAACAAACTCTGTCCCGAGCTTGGCGTAACAACAATCCTTTTCAGCTCACTCTCAGTATGAACTCAGTCCCAGTAAAATCCCAGAATTGTTTCATGACAGAATCAGGTAGTCTCTGAACTTGGAAAAGCACCTGTAATACCCATGTTCCAGGCTTGGAGTCCTACTATGAATCAAATTGGTTTCATCATTGCTATTACCCATTGTCAGAGATATAGCTCATTGAATAGCCATTGGTATAAATATTGAGATATGGCTGCAGTAAAATGGGTCTCCTACTAAGGGTGAGATATCTTGGTACGCTATGTCTAGTTTCCCTCCTCCAATGGAATAAAGTATTTTGCTTATAACCACTGCTAGTTCTTTGGTTTTATTTTATTTTGTTTTTAGACTTAAGTGTGGTTTTGATAGCCCATGTATACTTTCTGGGGTTTTTAGAATTAGTTAGTAGCAGTTGCAAAGCTGCTGTGGCTCTCTGGCCATTTAGTCAGGATTGACAGATGGTACCTACAGAAACCCTAGGAGCTCTGCTGGGCTGCACTTGGAGAGTGGCAGTGGGTGATTTCCCTTCTCTGATTCCCATATTCCTGTCTTTTGGTTGTGCTCTGCTCCCTTGGAGGATTGAAGCTTTGGTTGTTGTGACTGAAGGGAAGATTCATCCATCTCTTATTAATAAAGTCTTTTGGCTTCTTGGATCATGTACTTTTCTTTTTGTTTCCCTTTGGTGTAATATGGCAAAACTGGTGAACACTGAGAAACACTTAACTACAAGGCATATGAATTTAGTCTACAGAACAGACACTTGCAAGTTTCTTAAATAACTGGCATAATTTGACATCATTGGCCAACTTAGGGTTTTTTCGATTGGAAAAACAAAGCAGGCAAGAAAATTAAATACTGCAAATGACTACTTGAAACCATGAAGCAAGAACTTTTTGTAACTTAGATTCTCTGAAGAAAAGCTTAGACAGAATTAGCCTATTTATCTGTTTGTCGTATCATTCTATCTGTGTTTATGTCTTTGTAAAATGTAAGAGAATTCTTGCTTTTGTTGTGTTTGTTTTGTTACCTTGAAAGATTTCTAATAAAGAAAATAAAGCCAGTGAGAAACAACTGCTAAGAGATGTAGCTAAAGAGTTAAAAATAGTGGGAAAGATTAATGAGCTTTCATATTTGAAGCAACTGTCCCAACAATTAGGACACTTTAGATTTTCCCCAAGAGGTTAAGTTATAGGAAAAAAAAGAAAAGACAAAAAACATACAAGGCATTTTTTTGTCGTTTCAACTTTGACCATATTTAAGATACAGAAATAAAATCAAATAATCAAAGCTAAATCATCTTAGCAAATTTTAGAGGTTTGGAGATAAATCATTTTGAGATTGTAGAAATGAAACTCAGAGACTTTGATTAATTTTAAGAACTAATTTTCTTCTGAAATATCTTAGTAAGTTTTAGGGTAGCATTTCATAGAATTTGTCTTAAGAGAAAATAAGAACTAAATTTTATAAAAATTATCCCTGAAAATGGATAGTTTCATTGTTCTAGTACAATGAAGGAAGGCAGATAATTTGGAAGTAATTTCAGAGTGAAGAAAAGAACAAAAAATAGATAAATAGTTTATACTTTATAGTTACCTCTTATTACCCATCCCTTGATCATTAAAAGAGAAAAGAATACACCAAAGGTCTCCTTTGACCCACCCCTCAGTTCAGAGATTCTCTCCCTCTTATCCTGTTATCTCCTCTCATTTCATATCCAAATACAGGTGTTAAAAAAATGATGGAAAAATGTAGGGAAACTTCAATTGTGTTTTGGTTGCAGAAATGTATTAGCTGTGTAATCTTAAGCAAATTATCTTACCACTTTATCTTAGTTTCCTGATCTATAAAGGGAAAAATAATAATGGTACCCACCTTCCAGAGTTGTTGTGAGGAATAAAATGACACATGATTATAAAGAACAATGTAGTGATTGGCATACACTAAACACTATTTTATTACTATTTCTTTAATTGTATGTAATTGTTTTCATACCTGATATCTCTAAAGTGTCTTTAAAATGTCATAAGTTATTAGATTAATGATTTTCACATGGGATAATTTGGAAAAGCAGTTATTTGAACTGATGTCATCTGAATTTTGTTTTAAATAAATAATATTTATGTTATTACTATATTTCTAAATTCTCTTATATTGTGAAATTTGAGAGACCATTGTAACAGAAATCCTGTTAGACAAAACAACTTTTTAATCTGGATGTTACTAGATTAAAGTGGACTTTTAAAAGGATGTGATCCTTTTAAAAATATAGATATCTGAAATTTGTTAAATATTTAATGAGATTTTTTTAATAAAACAGTTGATGATAAGGAATAATAATGTTTACTATAATAATGAATTTTCATTTAAAAATTCTTGGCTATTATGAAAGTGTATAGGATAGTTTAAACATATAGGATGACTCAATAATCAGATATTTGCTGTATATCTGAAGCCCCAAAATATGTAAAGTTTCAATTTAAAATAAAGGAGAAATGAAATGTTAACTATTAGGGAAAATCAGGAAAGATAGTCAAGCCCTAAGTTGTTCTTAATGAAATTTTGCTTTTCAAGGTAAAAATTCTTGGCACTGTAGTTTACTACTGTTTTGAGTTTTGATTACAGGGATAGATGTCTGAATTGTCATGAAGCTAATAGTAGAAAATAAAATGTGCTGCAGAATGAGAACTGCTAAAGGCACATGTCTATGACAGGGAAAAATTTGGGGGATGACCTTGGCATGACCTAAGGAAGGATCCTCATGATTTAAATTCCCATTTTTATAATTTCCTCTCTGAAAAGGAAATTTTCCCACTTGGTTACTCCTCAGTCTTGCTTTTAACACTCTGTGAATACTTGATTGGCTGTCAGATATGACTTATGTCTGGAAACAAAGCTAAGGAAGTTTTTTTTTCTGTCATGATATGACATAATGTTAAACTCTCTTTTTCTTTTTATAGTAAATTTCTATAATCAAGAAGTTTTTTAAGTAGAATATGAAATTTATCAAATAACAGATTCATACTGGAACATTTATTAGTTAATTTAATAATATACAAGTTTGAATATTTAGTAATTTTAACCTATGTTTATGGTCAAATTATAATATGATATCTTCCTAAGGGGGAAGTGATTAGACAAAGTGACAAGACAAAAATAAATTGTAAAAGTTTTCTAAATAAATGGAATAATAAATTTTGAGAAAGCAATAGGATCAGACTGTTTTCTTTAGGAACTATATATGATTAGCTTCTAAATTTATCTATCATAGAATTTCAGGCTTCAAGTATATTTTAATAATAAGTTCTAAGAATTTTAAAAATAAATTATATAGATAATGATGAAGAAAGTGAAATTAGTTTTCCCATTTCAAAGTATCTGTCTGATAACTTTAAAAGGCAGAAGAGATAATTTTATGGTTGAACCTTTATAAATTTTTAAAAGATTCTTAGAGTAGGTACAAGATTTAGGTTAGGATAGCAATAGCAAATGCTATATAAACTTAAATTAACTGAAATTTCAAAACTGGAGAACCAAATTTAAGTGATTGCACTCAATTATATTAGGTGAGAATTATCTAGGAAAATCTACTTTAGAAAAAAGAGAAGCAGAACCCCTTTTAGAGCTGTCCTAAGAATAAAATCTATTGTCCACTAAAAGATATCTAGGATCCAGATGACTACATAAGCCATCTAGGACTTAGAACTAATTTGATTAAATGGACAATAAGAATGGGTCACTAGAATACAAGGAAACATAATATTAGTTAATATTGGTAATAATTACTCCTTTGCAAGATGTTTATGTTTACATTTTCTTGGTTACCTTGGTGACATGTAAATACCCTGTTCTCCAAACTAGTCCATTGTAAACCCTTTAAGTAATTTGATCTGTAACCTAACATTAATGCAATGTGGCATAATGTAATTATATTATGAATTTATGAAAAACTTTATTGCATTGTTTGAACCTAGCCCTGCAAGGTCAGGAAACTTAATCATCTCTGTCCTGTTTAGAGACTTTTAACCAAGGACTTGTGCTATGCTGATCAGAAACTCAGATCCAAAGACTCATGCTAGTTTTCTTACAATTGTAGATCTCAAAGAATCCATGCCTTGTCTGAAAACTAGCCCCATACTAATTAATTAATCATTGTTTCTAAAGTCCACTATCAGTGGACACTAATTTTTAGTGTTAACTGTGGTTTTGATAAACCTGTGTGAACTCTGACATTTTTAGAGTTGACAGTGAATTGTCAAGTCTCATTTTTGGTTCTCTTCTTTCCAAGGCATAGGTTGACAGAAACCTAATTCTATTCAAAGATGATCCTTGACATATGAAGATCAGCCATTACCTGATTTTCCTTTCCACTTCTCTCCTTCAAAATCACTGAAAAGACCACTGGATTAATGGAAAAAATGGCACCTTGCTTATATCGACCAGTTCAGTTTCAACTCTATCCAAGTACAGTTATTGTCAAGCTATGGGCAACAAAAGAGTCATGGATGCAGAGCAAAGAATCAGTATGAGAAGAGAAATAAAGTGAAGACAGTAGATACAGAAGTGAGTTCCGGGACACAAACAGTCCATGTTCTGAACCCTTTAAATTCCTTAATTCACAAAGGTCATAGAATACTCATTATACATTAAAGATATGAAAACAATACAAAGAGTGAGTCCAAAGAGAATAACAAAACCATTGAAACAATCCATTACTTGGACCTTGACCCAGATCTAGCACCTTCACACTTGTTTCTGATGCTCATATTTCAACACCTCCATCTCCTTGGTTTCCCTAGATTCTTCCTAGTTCAGGTCCTACCTTCTACTGGAAGCATTTCTTAATCCTCCTTATTTCTAGTGCCTTTCCTCTGTTACTTCCTTTTTGCTGTGTATGTAGCTTGTGTGTTCCTAGTTATTTGCATGTTGTCTCTCCCACAGAATTGTGAGGTCTTTGAAGGCAGAAACTGTCTTTTGTTTTTCTTTGAATTATCTCTGATGTTTAACAGAGCTTGTCACAGTAAGTACTTAATAAATACTTGTTGACTGATTGAATGACATTGGCTCCTCGTGACTCTAGCCCAAAGGTGTCAAACTAAAATGAAACCATTAAAATGTAATGACATGTTTTACAAAATAAATGAAAATACAATAAAATATAGAAAATATTAAGTTGTGATTTTCTAAGTCAATATATAACTAGGAAGGATCCATTTCTCTAGGAATTTGACACCATTGAAGTTCTAGCTTCTATCTTTTATTTGTTTGGTTGTCAAGGGTGAATTATCAACATGGCAATGAATAATCCATTGACCTTTGTATTTTCCTATACCTCCCCTTTCAAAAAATTAGTTGTATTGCTATCTTTTCTTTTTGAACTGCAATCATTTCTAGATATATAACACCTATTCAGCTAGTAAGCCTTCTCCTATAACATAAAAACAATTAAACAACATCACCTGACACAGAAATTATATCTAACATCATATGATCCATTCATAGTTCCCCACATCTCTAAGTAAAGAGGTACATTCTTTTTTTCTTCTCTGGGGTCAAAATTGTACACACTACCATTTTGAAAAGAAACAAGATAACTGTTTTTGTTCTTATGCACAAAACTAAGCCAAATTGAGATTCCACAAGTCCCCTGCTCATTGCCAAGTACTCCATGAAGATTTATAGAAGGGTACTAGGAAAAAGGGTAACCTGGTCTGACCACCAAGGCTCTTTATTGCTTAAAAGAGATTATCTTTCAGGAATTAGCATGATTACCTGCCTTTCTGGAATTTAAAAGTGTTCTGAAATGAAGTATATGCAAGAGGAGGAAGAAATACAACCATTTAGTGGGTAAAGAAGGAAGGGACCACTGTCTTAAAAATTTTTAATGACTGAAAATTAATTTTTTAAAGTGGAATTTCAAGATGCAAATGGAATCTATTTATTCCTTTCTACTATATGTTGAAGAACCTCTTCTTATAAACAAGGAAAGAACAGGACACAGGTCACATGCTTTACTTTTATAACTCTTTGTATTTTTATTTCGTTGCTTTTAAAGGGCACCCTGTAAAGTGAGACTTAATGTGTTTGGTTTCTATATTTTTCTCTATCCTCTCTCAGATGATATGTGTGTTGTCTGTGTACGTGACAAAATCCATCAGTAACATTTCCAGATGGCTTTAAATCAGTGACATGTTATTTGTTTTCCCAATTATCCAAGGCAGGTACATTTTCAACTCTTTGGAGAATGGAAATTATTTCATTTGGGGGGAGAAAAAAAGTCATAAAGAAATAATAATAAACCCAAGTAAATATGTAATCATCTTGACACATGAAAATCATCTAAAATGTCATATGTCCCAGGGAACTAAGTAAACCAATGGGTAAGTGCTTTTCAAATTCAACACTCAGAATCCCTCCAGTGTTAGGGACTTTTAGAGGAATAATGGTAGAGGTTTTTAGGAACTGTTTTCTTTTAAATTTTCCAGATCCCCATCATATTAGCTGTGCAAACAATGGATAAAAGGCTAGATAAAATGCAGTTTATGGAATCACATCTCATGTTTGATATTTCTGAGTAGATGATATGCCCCAGAACCATAGTCAACTATCAGTTTTCCATAGTTTCTTCTACAAGGAAGATAAAGGCAGTTTCTAGATCTCTTTAGAATATGAAGAAGGAAGAAAAGACAGATCACCTTTAAAGAATGTTAGAAAGCCTTTCTTCAGCATCATTTTCGATCCCTTCCTCTAAAAATATTAAAGGTTTTCTTATTCTATCTACTGATGTGGTGACATTACTGATTCAAGCAGTGAGTCTAATGAAAGAAAATAATTACATTGCACATATGGGAAGAACATGGGATGGCATCTGGCATACTGACAGGATTTGTTAAAATATTTTTCATAATAGTTTAAAAAAAACTTATCCAGTTCACAAAACTCCTAATAACAATATAGTAATCGAACCCATTATTTACAAAAGACCACCATGGTTTGCTAACTTCTTTTTGTAGTCACTTATTCATTCTCTTATCTTTTATTCAATACGCTTATTAAAATTTCTCTCTGCCCCTACAAAACCCTACAGTGATATTTGCTTCTGGTGGGAGTTTAGAAAATACAAATGAGATAAAAAAAAAAGTTAATTTGATTCCTTAATGGTGAGCTTTAAACACAATAGAAGATGTATGAAAATAGCTATGAAGACCTGAGTTTTTCATCATCATAGAAGAGCTGAGAAGTAGGCTAAGTCAAATGTATAGGCCACATTATTGGAGTACTTTTTAACAGGGGTTCTTAATCTGGAGTTAACTGTTTAAATATCTGTATTTTGTTATAATTCATTGAATCATATGTATTTTATTTTATTCATTTAAATACATTATTCTGAGACAACACAGACTTTAGCCAACTGTCAAAAGAATTTGCTGAAATTGCTGAAAATAATTTACAGAATTATTCTTTTTTAAAAATAATAGTATCACCAAAGACCACTACCATTTAAAAAAAGAAAGCAAATAAGCATATTTTTTAAAAAGAGAGGAAACAATTTTTGGAGGGTCAAATTAACATGATCACCATTTGAAAGGGGGTGGAAGGGCACTGGAAGAGAAAGAAGGCTATGAGAAGGTGGAAGCAGACTCAAGTCTAAGGAGGTCAGAACTTTCAATTCAATCAATTGTGGCTCAGGGTTGTGAGTGGCCACTGTCCTTCCATTCTAGGCAAGTTAAAACTTATTCTCCAAACACTCAATTTCTTTGTCTTTCTGTCTTTGTCTCTGTCTCTTTTTCTGTCTCTCCCTTCTCTCCCCCAAGTAGAATAAACATGTAACAAAAGATGATCATCATTGCATCTATTATCCAAAATAGACTTGCTCTTACTTATACTTTGTAGCAAACAAAGAGACACAGAAGAGTACTTTTCTAAAACCACAGTTAAGATACAAAAATACTCCTTGAAAGGAAGCAAATTTGTGACACATCAGAACAAGGAGAAAGAATTTATGTACCCAGAGCAAGCCTCATAAACCACTCCCAGGTCAAAAAACCTGGAGGGAAGCAGTTGGATACTGCCAACATAACAACGATTGAGATACCATGATGCTGACTGCTATGGGGGACCTCATTCAGAGAGGAAAAGTAGCCATATGGTAAATTCCTATTTTAACTAATTATTATTACTAACTAGGTGTTGAAGTCAGTTCCTTCATGCTTAGTATCCCAGGAGTCAAAATACTTAGAGAGGGAGAGAAAGAGGGATAAAGTGGCAGCCCCTACAGCAAGCAATTAGAAATTTGGAAAGGAGTGAGCAAGAAGATAGCTTGAAGCTAACCCTTCACCGAATATTATTATTATTATTATTATTATTATTATTATTATTATTATTATTA
>JAJPUD010003117.1:166151-234398 GCA_023553655.1 Myrmecobius fasciatus | reverse complement strand
TATTATTATTATTATTATTATTATTATTATTATTATTATTATTATTATTATTTTGCTAAGTCAAATGGGGTTAAGTGACTGGCCCAGGGTCACACAGCTAGGAAGTGTTAAGTGTCTGAGATCAGATTTGAACTCAGGTCCTCCTGACTTCAGGGCTGGTGCTTTATCTACTGTGCCACCTAGCTGCCCCTCACCAAATATTATTTTAGAAGCTGTAAAAGAACTTAGGAATGATCTATCCCAAGTCCTTTTTTACAAGGGGAAACTGAGGTCATAAGGAGAAGTGACTTAGCCAAAGAAACTTTGTCTTTTTCAGGAGCATTCTGGATACTCATTTTAGGGAAGACATCCAGACAGCCGGAAGAACGAAAAAAATCTGGGCTTACTCCAGCCTCAACCTGCATCACTAGGGAATGGGATGCAGATAGAAGATGATTCCCACTATTCACATCTTTTCTCCCACTTGTATTAGTAGAGAGTCCAGATCTTAGCCATAGCCCCTTAAAGAGACTGATTCCCTGGAGTTGAAACCAGAATTTCCATCTTACTCTTGGGACAAAGTTCAGATTTTATCAGAAGCAGCTTCTTCCATTTCTTCTTCCCTCTTTCCCCTATCATCCAGGAAACCTTGAATATGGAGCAAGAGCTAGACCTGAGCTAGTCATCTCAGAAAAAATTTTCATAGTCTCAACTCAGGGATTTACCTTGTTATGGCTCCATAGACATACAAATTTTTCTTCTAAATTTTCCTGCACTGGACAAATTTTCTGCCCTGGAACAAAAACCATCTTCCATTCTAATACCAGTTCTATGACAGATACATTTCCTAGGCATATCACCTGAAATGGTTAAATAAATACTTTCCTGCAAGCAACCTTTATGAAAAGTAATGAATTATGTCAATGTAATGATATGCAACCTTCTGAGAGCCCTTATAAAGGCAGATTTTAAGCTATGGTTTAGGAAAACATTATTCTATAGGATTAAAATAAGTACCTATATAGCAATAAAGAGTTAGACTTGGAATCAGGAGGATGGCAGTTATTTTTTTTCCTGAGGTATTAGGGCTAAGTAACTTGCCCAGAGTTACACAGCTAGGGAGTATTAAGTGTCTGAAGTCACATTTGAACTCAGGTCCTCCTGACTTCAAGGCCGGCACTCTATCTCCTACACCATCTAGCTGCCTCCCAATGTGCCATCTAGCTGCCCCAAGATGGCAGTTTTTAATGGAAAAAAGGGCAAATCATTTGTGCTCACATGAAATGCTGTCCAAATTTTCAAATAATTAGAAAGTGCTTATCAAAATACTTTAAAGATAGCACTTTAAATTAACCTAATTGTCAACAATTGCTAGAAAAAATAAAATTCAACATTAGTGGGGCTGCCTGGAAATAACCATTTATTGCATTGTTAGTCTGAGCAAAGACTGATTTAAGAGTCTGGGAAAGGAGTTGGGCATTATACCATAACAGTCACAAAACTGGTCCTATCCTTTGACACAGAGATATCACTGCTTAAAAAAATCTGAAAATTGTTATTGAAAGGAAAATGAATCATTCTAAGATATATATTATTCACCCATGGTTTATTTGTAATAGGAAAAAAATCTTGGGAAAAATGTGTTCAGTGACTAGGGAATAGCTAACTAAAATATGACAAAACTAGTGAGTTGTTTAAAAACAGAGACTACAAAGCAATAAACTAAGATTTTTACGAAGTGACCTAAACCAAAGAACACAGAGTAAGTGCAATATACATAAAGTGAGAACCATCATGGTGTCTCTTTGCAGAATATAGATTAGATGTGAAGTCTGAGGCCCAGGTTTTGAATCTCAGATCAGCTGCTACCTGTGTTAACTTGCACAAGTTACTTAATTTCTTTGGCCTCAATTTCCTTATCTGTAAAATGACAGAGTTTGACTATACGACTATGGAACTTACTTCTCACTCTATATCCACAATTCTATGAACATACACTTTTATACACTTCAGCTGATGCAATTTTAAAAAATTAGTCAAAATATTTAAATCCAACCAAGGTGTGCTTGAAGTTGGAACTATGTGAGTTCAAATCTATTCCCAGACATTTACTATCTATGTGAAAAAACATAGAAAAAGCAATGGCTTTCATAGGGCTTTCAAAAATTACTTCCTGAAAAAAACTGATATTTACTTTCCCAAGAATGTTAGTTCCCCGCATCTTAGGTTCCATTTCACTTTCTATTCTTAGTATATTCCATATAGCCTTCCACTGAGTAATAGACACTTAATAATAAAATGAAATTGAGCTCATATTTACACTCTAGCTTGGTAGTTATCCTTATCCTTCAATGCCTACAGATCACTATAAAACCCAAGCATCTTTCTGTCACAAAAAAAGATTCAACTTGTGGGAATAATCATAGAATACAAGTAAATTAAAAATGGAATAGAAAGGAGAGACACACTGCCTGATTCTGGTTAGGCCCACTGCCTACTTCTCATTAGGCCTATCCTAATTTCTTTAGGCCTTGGGCATGTGGACCTGGTTGGCTCAAAGCCTGGTCACTCATCACCTGACCAGGCTGGGCAGAGGTCCAAGAGGAACAGGAGTTCAATATGAATAATGGATATGAGAGACAACCATCTGTCCTGAATGGTTTAGACTCAGTCCTAAGAAACAGAAAGGATAGAACTGAATGAATTCTGAAAGGTTCTTAAAGCCCAGTGAGTTTGTGACTGTGTAGGGATTGGCTCTAAGAAAGAACATGAACAGATTAATTTCCAAAAATTAGGAAATACTTATATTTTTAAACTGTTTCTTCAACTTCCAATCTTATATGCTAAGTCAAGGAGTAAAAACCCTTTCCAACTAGGACTGAAATAGGACCCTGAGATATTTCAGGGAAAGGTCTATCAATCTTAATTGGTTTGGGGGCTTCAAAATGGTGGTACAATATAAATGCAAGAATTGTTTAGTAATTACCAGAATTGACTAGCTTATACCAAAAAGTAATCTCTGGTGATAATTTAAAAAAAAACAATGGAGATAGGGCTGCAAGTGGGCCCAGTTCTTCTTTCCAGAAGAGTCAAACAGGTGGAATGAAGAACAGATCATTTGCTAAAATCAGGGTTGGTTAGAAGATAGAGCAGTCCATTAGGTGTTCAATAAGCCAGGCAAAGTCCAGAGAAGCTGAAAAGACTCCACTGAAGTCAGAAACAAAAGTCAGGGACCTCCCAGAAGAGCAAGCTGTTATAACAAAGGTTTTCTATTACGTTAGATTTTTCCAATCAGTATTTTGATTTTATGATATGATTTTTTAAAATTTTCAACTTTTAGAATTTCTTATTCTAGACAAATTCTTGAATGAATGACTCTTCTTCCTTAACTCTTTTATTTTCATGTTTATTTCATTTCCAAGTGGATTTTCAGAGCCACCACTTTCACCATGCAATTACATTGGTTTTCCCACTTCCAAAATGAACTTCTTTACCATCTTAGATTTTTGAACAACTATATCCTGGTTATGATTAATGGCATGATGGTGGTCCAGTGGACAGAGTGCTGGGTCTGAATTCAGGAAGACTCATCTTAACAAGTTCAAATTCAGCCTCAGACATTTACTAGTTGTGTTGGTTTCTCAAAGTTCCTCATCTGTAAAATGAGCTGGAGAAAGAAATGGCAAATCACTTCTGTATTTTTGCTGAGAAAATCCCAAATAAGGTCACAAAAGTAAGACATAACTGAATTGACTCAACAACAACAACATTTTGTGTGAATTTTCTAACACACTTTAGCATTAGCTAATTGATGACTTTTTTCAAATAATTTGTAAGTACCTCTTGGATTATGGTTCCATGATTTTGCAAATTTAATAGACCTATAGATCTTGGGTATAAAAGGTCTTATAAATCTTGTTGTTGTACTTGGTAAAACAGAGGAGCTGGAACAAATAGCCATGGATATCTATGACATCGGTGTGGGCTTCAGTCAAAGTCTGAATTTAAAAAAAAAATCATGAAGCACAAGTTGTCCTGGATAAGGTCCATTCCATGGAAATTAGTCAAACAGATTTGACCCTGAGTAATTTAAGTAATTAACTTGAATTTACAAAAAGCAATCTCATTATTCTGCAGATTAGCAAAATGTACTTCAAAACATGACTCTTGAGACCATCAAATTTCATTCCTTGAATCCCTGTGACTGAATCAATCATCTTTCTATTTTCATGGACTCACTCCCTCATAAAATCAAAAGCTTCAGCCAATCTCACCTTGCAGATAGGTAGTATGTTCCAGTCTTAAAGGGACCCTGCCATCCACAGAAACCCAGTTCCTCTCCAGGGCTTCTTAAACTTTTTCTATTCATGACCTCTTTTTTGCCTGAGAAATTTTTATAGGACCCCAGGTCTAGTAATATATAAAATAGGTATACAAATCAAACATTTACTGATAATAATTTCACAACCCTCATATTCAGTTAGGAGACCCCTATTTGGGGTCATGAACCAGTTTAAGAAGCTGGGCTCTGGACAAGAACTTAATTTTGCACATGAGTAGGAGCCTCTTATCCATGAGAAGTAATGCTACATTTTCAAGGCAAACTCAAGGCTTTCATAGGGTCATCACTGAAGCATCATTTCTTTCCTGGAGTTAAGATCAACAATAAGACACTGACCCAGGCCTCCATTGGTCCTTGCTTAAATTATTGCAATGGCCCGTTAATTACCTTTGAAATCTCTCTCCATTTCAGTACATTACCCAGTACAGGACTGCTGCCAAAGTAATTTTCTTTTGGTACAAATCTTACGTCACTCCCTTACTCAATAAAATCCAGTGGCTCCCTGTTGCCTGGTAGATGAACTATAATCTCTTTTCTTTGGTTTATATAGTTCTTTATAACCGAGTGGCAATCTCTTCCCATCTCTCTGTTCCCCATGTGGAGTACTCCATCTTCCATTTCCTTTTCCCATATTTTCTGATGAATTGTTTCTCACACTTAGGGCAGACACTTGCTCACTTTTGCCTTATTGAATTCCTCTCTTCCTTTAAAATAAAGCTCAAACACCATCTTTTATGTGAAGCTCTTTCTGATTCTCTCAATTACTAATGCCCTCCCTCTGAAACTACCTTGTATCTAATTATTCAATATTTATTTGTATATATTTTCTCTGTATTCTAAATACATTTGCTTATTTATGCACTTGTTATTCCCTCCATTCAATCTCAAGGATCAATTCAGTCATTGCATTATTTCCAAGACCTAGCATAGTACCTGACACATGGGAGATAATAAAACCTGTTGATTGATAACAGTAGTGAAACATATATACATATGTAAGATTCATGCTAGAGTATGACAAGATGGCATGATTTATGAATTTAAAGAGAAATCAGTTGCAGACAAAGGTGAGTAAAAATTGATGGAGGGAAAGAGTCAGGAAATGCCTTTAATGCCAATTTGTATAATACACTAGAAACAAAATGAAACATACTGATGATTTGTTTGTGAGCAATGGGGTAGCATGTTTGTTCAGAATGGCACATATTAGGAAAACTCCTTCAGGAGCAGTGTGAAAGACAAATTGACAATGGGAGAGATTGAAGACAACTTTTTTAAAGTGTCTATTTTGGTTGTCAAGAGAGAAGTAATGAGTTAAGAAAACGACAGCAGGAATAGAAAGAAGAGAGAGGAGATCATATAATCTAGAGTTGTCCAGGTGGGTAAAACATGCATTGAGCATGAACTCAATAGGTTCAGGGACAAGAAACCATTTATTAGATATTTGGATTAAAGTCAGCCCAAGAGTAACTCAGTGCTAAAATAATAAGCTACTGAATTAGGGCTTCTTATATTCAAATTGCATGAGGAAAAGATTATTTAAAGAATTTGAGGTGAGACTGAACTTAGATGAGCCTCAGATGTGAGTACAAAGTAAAAGAAAACACTATTCAAATTTTTAACCTTTAGACTGATTTTCATGAAATCCTAATTGATGGACTACTGGTAACACAAGAGACTTCTGCCTGCTTCCTAATTATGTATGCTAGGCAGCAAATCTCAGATATTTTCTGGATTTACTGTTATCCTTAGGACAGGGGTGAAACACATAGACAGGCAAGACATATACTGAATAATAAGTACGATTTCAAAAAAAATGATTTCACTAGTGAGAAGGGGGCGGGCCTTGTGTATTATAAAAGCTTAATGGAGAAGCTTAGTCTTTCTTTTTCCTTTGGAAAAGGATTGCTACTTATCCAATACTGAGACCCTCTAGGAAAAAAAGGGGAAGAATGAAGAAAGAAATGACCAAGAACTTTAATGTGTTTTAGTGTTGTTGCTATATGATCTTCCATCCATCCATGGCACATTCACATAAAAGTGGAATTAGTTCAATAAAATAGACAAAAAGAAAACAGAAGAGAAAAAATTGATACTATCCTGAAAACAAAACATTGGCTGTTTTTATTTTAATGCTGCAGAAATAAATAATAACCTTAATCATATATAGCTCACTTCAGTTTCTATTTCAGCTCTCTTCACCTTACTGTCACCAGATTCCTCTTAAAGGATCTGAGAGTCAGACACAAAGTGACTTTTTCAGCTGAGTTGTCCAAATGGAAAGATCATTTGCTCACATAACATAAGTGCAAGCTTGCAGATCACTCTGCCACTCTACCTTTCAACTCAAAGGAAAAATCTTTGGTCAAGAATTTCTTAGCCTTTCATGGTGATATATGGCAGGTTTTCTTGTTAGACTTTGTTCCTTCTATCTCACAAGAAAAAATAAACTACTTTCCTTCTCTTCTCTATTCTTTTCTTGGTATGGTTTTTATCTTTCAGTAAAGTGGAAAGAACAGTGGATTTGGGCTCAGAGAAGAAGGGTGGAAATCCTGACTCTTGCTTCTTAGAGCCTAGATAATCCAGGGTAATCCATTACTTTCTCTGAGCCTTGGTTTCTTATCTTTTTTTTCTTTTTTTTTTAAATTAAAGCTTTTTATTTGCAAAACATATGCATAGGAAATTTTTCAACACTGACCCTTTCAAAGATTTCTGTTAAAATTTTTTCCCTTCTTTCCCCCACCCCCTCCCCTAGATGGCAGGAAGTCTAATACATGTTAGTTATGTTAAAATACATGACAAATCGAATATGTATATACATATTTACACAGTTATCTTGCTGTACAAGAAAAATAGGATCTACACAAAAAAAAACTGAGAAGGAAAACAAAATGCAAGCAAACATCAAAAGACAGCATGAAAATGCTATGTTGTGGGCCAGACTCAGATCCTACAGGATCTCCCTGGATGTATATGACTCTCTTTATCACTGAACAATTGGAACTGGTCTGAATCATCTCACTGCTGAAGAAAACCATGTCCATCAGAATTGATCATCATATAGTCTTGTTGCCATGTATAATGATCTCCTGGTTTTGCTCATTTCACTCAGCATCAGTTCATGCAAGTCTCTCCAGGCCTCTCTGAAATCATCCTGCTGGTCATTTCTTACAGAATAATAATATTCCATAACATTCATATGCCATAATTTATTCAGCCACTCTCCAATTGATGGGCATCCAGTTTCTTGCCACTACAAAAAGGACTGCCACAAACATTCTTGCACATGTGGGTCCCTTTCCCTCCTTTAAGCTCTCTTTGGGATATAAGCCCAATAGAAACACTGTTGGGTCAAAGGGCATGCACAGTTTGATAACTCTTTGAGCATAGTTCCAAATTGCTCTCCAAAATGGTTGGATCTATTCACAGTTCCACCAACAATGTATCAGTGTCCCAGTTTTCCCACATCCCCACCAACATTCATCATTATCTTTTCCTGTCATCTTAGCCAATCTGACAGGTGTGTAGTGATATTTCAGAGTTGTCTTAATCTGCATTTCTCTGATCAATAATGATTTGGAACATCTTTTCATATAACTAGAAATAGTTTTAATTTCATCATCTGAAAATTGTCTGTTCATATCCTTTGACCATTTATCGACTGGAGAGTTGAGCCTTGGTTTCTATAAAATGAGAGGGTTGTACTAAATGGACTCATAGGTTCCCTTTAAGCTCTAAATCTTTATTCTGTGTACCTCCCAAAGTAAACATAATTTACTTAAACAACTATCATCATCATTTTTTAAAAAATTAAACATTTCAGAGACTGGCTATCAAAAAAATACAAGGAACTTCAAAACAATCTCTACTTACATGTGTAATATCGCAATAACCGTCGTTATGTTCACCTGCAATTGACATCACATTTTTTCAGTAGTATTTTGTTTTTCTAAATACATGTAAAGATATTTTCAACTTTTGTTTTTGTAGGACTTTGTGTTCCAAATTTTTCTCCCTTTCCTTTATCTTCCCCTTCCATAAGCAAACAATCTGATATAGATTAAATATGTACAATCCTTTTAAATATATTTCCATATTTGTCATGTGAAAGAAAAATCAGACCAAAAAGGGAAAAATACAAGAAAAAACCAAATGTACAAACAAGTAAAAGAGGTGAAAATATTATGCTTCCATTCACATTTAGTCTCCATAGTTCTCTCTGTGGATGTGTCTGGCATTTTCCATCCCAAGTCTATTGGAATTGCCTTGGATCACTGCATTGTTCAGAAAAGCCAAGGCCATCACAGTTGGTTATCCCACAATTTTGTTGTTACTGGATATAATGTTCTTCTGGTTCTGCTCATTTTACTCAGCTTCAGTTCATGTGGGTCCTTCTAGGCTTTTCTGAAATCAGTCTGTTCATCATTTCTTATGGAGCAATAATATTTCATTACCTTCATATACAATAACTTATTCAGACATTCCCCAGTTGATGGGCACCCACTCCAGTTCCTTGCTACTATAAAAAAGAGTTGCTACAAACATTTTTGCACACATAAGTCCTTTTCTCCTTTTTATGATCTCTTTGAGATACAGACCCAGGAGTGAAGCTATTGGATTGAAGGGTAAGCACAGTGTTATAGCCCTTTGGGCATAGTTTCAAATTGCTGTCCAAAATGGTTGGATTATTTCACAACTCCATTAACAATGCATTAATTTCCATAGATTCCCTACAACATTTATGATTATATTTTCCTGTCATCTTATCCAACCTGAGAGGTGTGAGGTAGTATCTCAGAGTTGTCTTAATTTGCATTTCTCTAATCAGTAGTGAACATCACATTTTTTTAAAAGCAAATGCAATATTAACATAGTTTGAAAAGAGGGATCACTAGCAACACAAATTCAAAATATTTTTGATAGTCATAAACATAAGAAATAAAGCCAACAATTCCCTGAGAAGGTACTTAGGAGACAAGACTGAGAACTTTCTTTTAATGACTTTGAAAGATCTCAGAACCCAGAAAGTCATCCCCAGGATACTATACTATGACCAAATAGGATTTATACAAGTAATGCAGGGCTGGTTCAATATTAGGAAAACTATCAGCATAATCAATTATATTAATAACCAAACTAACAAAAATCATGTGACTATCTCAATAGATGCAGAAAAAGCATTTGATAAAATCTAACACCCATTCCTATTAAAAACACTAGAGAATATAGGAAAAAATGGGCTTTTCCTTAAAATGATCAGTAGCATCTACTTAAAACCATCAGCAAGCATCATATGTAATGAGGACAAAGTAGACCCATTCCCAATAAGATCAGGAATGAAACAAGGATGCCCACTGTCACCATTACTATTTATTTATTTATTTATTTTTTTATATAAAGCTTTTTATTTACAAAACATATGAGTGGCCTTTCAACATTGACCTTTGCAAAAACTTTTTTTCCCAAGCTTTTCCCCTCCTTCCCCCCACCCCCACCCCTAGATGACAGGTAATCTAATACATGCTAAATAGGATAAATTATATGACAAATACAATATATGTATACATATCTATACAGTTATCTTACTGCACAAGAAACATCAGATCTAGAAAAAGAAGAAGAAAAAAAACAACCTAAGAAGGAAAACAAAATGCATGGAAATATTCACAGAAAGCTTTAAAATGCTGTGTTGTGGTTCACTCTCAGTTCCCACAGGCCTCTCTCTGGATGTATATGACTATCTTCATTACAGAACAACTGGTTTGAATCACATCATTGTTGAAGAGAACCATGTCCATCAAAATTGATCATCGTATAGTCTTGTTGCTGTGTATAATGTTCTCCTGGTTCTGCTGATTTCACTCAGCATCAGTTCATGCAAGTCTCTCCAATCCTCTCTGAAATCCTCCTGTTGGTCATTTCTTACAGAACAATAATATTCCATAACATTCATATACCATAATTTATTCAGCCATTCTCCAATTGATGGGCATCTTTTCACTTTCCAGTTTCTTGCCACTACAAACAGGACTGCCACAAACATTTTTGCACATGTGGGTCCCTTTCCCTCCTTTAAAATCTCTTTGAGATATAGGCCCAGTAGAAACACTGCTGGGTCAAAGGGTATGCACAGTTTGATCACTTTTTGAGCATAGCTCCAAATTGCTCTCCAGAATGGTTGGATCCGTTCACAGTTCCACAAACAATGTATCAGTGTCCCAGTTTTCCCACATCCCCTCCAACAGTTATCATTATCATTTCCTGTCATTTTAGCCAATCTGACAGGTGTGTAGTGGTATCTCAGAGTTGTCTTAATTTGCACACCATTACTATTTAATATTGTTTTAGAAATGTTAGCTTTGGCAGAAGAAAAAGAGATAAAAGGAATTAGAGTAGGTAATAAGGAAACCAAATTATCACTCTTTGCAGATGGCACGATGGTATACTTAGAGAATCCTAGAGACTCAACTAAAAAACTACTAGAAACAATTCACAACTTTATCAAAGTTGCAGGATACAAAATAAATCCACAGAAAGATCTCAGAACCAATTGCCATTTGGCCATGGAAATGTTTGTTTCAAATCTAAACTAATGATACTGATGTTGGTGAATGACCCTCAATAGTTCTAAAATTGAGGCAAGACCAAGCCATCTTGGCCACAAGCACATTTGCTGATGGGCAAATCCCTGAATTGCAAAGTAATTTCTTATATAAGAGACAAAACTTCTTCGCTTCTAATTCATTCAATGGGTAAAAAAAACCATAAAAAATCTTGTATTCTACTATTCTGCTACAGATGACAAACTCCAATGACATACACATCTCAATTCACTGGACATAGATTGTTCAAATTCTTCCAAAACATTATCTAAAATTGACTGGGTTTTTTTTCCAAGTCTTACTCTGGATTTATCATCTTTTTCTTCCTTTATCTTCTCTTCCTTCGTTTGATCTCTCAGTAATTGTTTTCCCAATCTCATTAAGTTGTATATTTACTCTTCTGAGCTTCAGGGCTCAAGTCTCCACACCACAGGAGACATGAGCTGCTGGTGATTTATCCCTCTGTGATTCCTCACAACATGGATAGACTGCTTCCACCAGGATATAGGAAGAGTCAATAGCAGCCAGCTGTAACCCAGGCTAATTATCACTGCCCCCACAGGGAGATTGTACTGGGTAAGCACTTCATCACTGGGAGCCACAGATCAAGGGTGGCAGACACTGACTAACTCCCTGGCAGTGACCCTGTCACTAGCCACCTGTTGATACCATTGACTCCACTCCGGGAAAGATCCACTAAGACATACTAATTTACTGGCCCTTGATAATGTTATCGCCATTTAGTGAATAACAAACTCTGAGTCCATCATGAGACATCTTTTAAGCATTCACCACAATCTAGTCGCTTCTCCTTTATTTCCCTTGACCTCCTCTTCACTTCATTTCTGATTCTTTTGTCTAAATGCTAACATTCTTTAGTGAATGGTAAACTTGCAAATAGCCTTCTGCTTCCTCATCCAAGAAGTGTGACAATTTATGCTGGGCAAAAAGCCAAATTTTATTCATTTTTCCATCAAAGTTGCTTCCCTTGGGAAACAGTGAGGGTGTAAAAAAGAAAAAAAAAGGTAACCATTTGTGATAATGTTTTTTTTTCCTTTTTAAATCCATATGCAAGGTTGAGACATGCTAAAAACTCTTTAGCTAGGTCAAATCAGTTTCCTGAGTAAGTCATGAAGTTTTATCTTATATACAGCTTTACTACTCACATGCAAGGATGTGCTGGGGCCAACTCATAATGGCTAATTGTTAAATTTTCAACAGAAGCAGCTACACAATATGCTACAAATACACAACAATGCTACAAATTGGGGCTTGATTTATTTTTTGGAAAATATTCTACATAAGTGATAACACTGAACTACCTATCTTATAGGGATATTGTGAAAAACCAAATGAAATAATAATATAAAGAGTTATAGTATTATATTATAGAATTATAATAGTATTAGCATAGTATTATGTTATAGAATAATAATATTGGTATAGTAGTATATTACAGAATTATATTATATTATATTATATTATAGAACTACATGCTGCTATTTGCCTTTTTGGTCTTATTGGAAACTGATAAAACACACAAGACAGTATCCTTTCCCTCAAAGAGTTTTATACTTAAGTTATAAACTTATGAGAAAACAGGCAGAAGGTCACATATAATTAGGTGTTAAATTAAATAAATATAGTTCTAATGGAATTCAGAAGCATTAAGAAGTAACAGCCTGGCATTTTCAGGAAAAATTTCAGAGGAAATACAACCTGAGCTGAGGTTTCAATTATGCTAAGAATGGGATAGGCAGAAGGGAGAGGACAGTTTGTACTTAGTCACAGCAATAAGAGATAGAGTGCTAAGTTCAGGGAACCGTAAGTAGACCAGTTTGGCTGGAATGCAGATTGTGTGAAGGAGTTTAATGTGTTATAAGCTTGAAAAGAGAGGCTGGAGCCAGACTGTGAAGTGTTTTAAATGCCAGGCCAAGGAATTTGTGTTTTAGCTTAAAAGCAATGGGGAGCCACAGAAGAAGGTTCTTAGATAGGGGATTGACACAATTATACCTGTGCTGATACAAGATTATTTAAGCACTTTTGTAGAGGATGGATTGAAGAGGGTAGAACCTGGATGCCCCTAGGAGGTAGTTGGAATATATCAGGCAAGAGGTAAATGTTGACTTCAGTCTCTCAATCCTTTGGTCATAGGAAAGACATCCCAAGAATAGGGACTTTGAAATTGGAATATGTGCTGAATGACCTGAATAGGATTCTTGGAGAGATGTGGACACAACTCACTCTTTTTTTTTTTTTTTTTTGGAAAGATGGAATGACATTGTCAAAAATGTCCCAGACTTCAAGTCTTAATACCTGAATGGCTAAGTAAACTTGGACAAATCACTTCTCTGCAAACTGGATAATAAGATTTGCACTACTAAATTCTAAGTGTTACTTTGAGAATCAAATAGAATTCATGTAAAACACTGTAAACTGTAAAGCATCAGATTTGTGAATTATTTTTTCCTTCCCTTTTTCTTTTGCAGGAATGTCTTTCTTACTACCTTTCTCACTAGTAAAATATTCTTTTGATCATCTACTTTTTATTGTTACTTTTAAAGAAGACTCTAGAATTCATTCCTCATAGAAAATGTAGTTCAAGAGAAACTCCTTTTCCTCCCTCTCTTTCTCTCTGTATGTATGAAACACATAAATGCAGTGTACTTTAAAATGTTCTGGAAAAGTAACAATCCTATTGTTATAATAATTTTGAATAGCTGATCTTCCACGGTGGCATTAGTTAAATGACTATGGCTAAAATCAATGTTAATAAGTATTCTCTCTCTCTCTCTCTCTCTCTCTCTCTCTCTCTCTCTCTCTGTGTGTGTGTGTGTGTGTGTGCGCGCAAGATACTATTTACCTATTTTTCTCTTTTTACCTTATCATTTCTGATATTTGTCATTTATCTGACATTCAATTATCTGACATTCCTCAAATGTGAATTAGATCTTACTGTAGAAGCATTCATCCATGGTGAGACAAATTTAGTTCAAAAGGTTTTAGAGGGGAAAAAAAGAATTTTTAGAAATGCTGGCTCTTATAATGCTGTGTATTTTAGACACCCTATTTTTAGTAATTCTATATAAATTGCTATTCTCTTCTGTAATTTTCTTTATCTCAGGAAGAAATCAAATAATTGGCCTGTGAGAGTAAGAAAGGTCTATGTGACCTGTAATTACTATTATGTACTTAGCTATCAGAGCATTTGAAATAATCATCAATTCATCACAGCAAGAAAACTAGACTTGGTAATCGTACCCTGAGTGCAGACTCTAACCAAATAGCATCTTGTGAGATTCTAGCAAATTCCAGGCCTGTGTTACAATTTATTGCATCCAGAAGACTCAGTGGCTGTAGCAATGAAGTTAATGCTTATGTGGTTTAACATTTAACTTAATGTCTTACTTACCATGATAGTTACTCTAATGGGAACACATTGCCATATTATCACAGATCATTTTCCCTAAAAGTGAAGCAGGCAGAAACACTTAACAATGCTTTATGGAACTGTTTTATAATTTCTGATTGAGAATTGTTGAGGGTTTATAAAGAAGTAAAAACTGATACTAGAGACTCATTAATTTAATAAAATAATTCAATATAACACCCACACATCTTTTTTACTTGTATTATTATATATCAAATTCTCCCAACCATTCCCAACATTCTTTCTATATTTTAAAAAGCCTCGTCTATAGCAACACCTATACTAATCTCCAAACACATTCTATGAAGTAGGCCTCTTCTACTTTTACTTTTCTTGATACAAGATATTTTGTCAAATAATCAAGCATGATTGAGTTTCTGTCAGGCACATATGACTAGGTTCCAGTGAATAAATTTGAATTCATTTTCAGTAAAAAGTAATAGCAATTCTTTTCCCATATAGAGACAGTTTAGGAAAGTCCTAGCCTGAGCTCCATATCTTCTAAGGCCTAAGGATCCCAATTTCTATTTCTATCAATGACAAAATAATAAAGATTAGCTTAAAAATAATGGGGGGAAATAGCGGGACATTGGGCTTTGGAAAAAACTTTCTAACTGAATTATGAAGCACTAGTATATGTTAATAAGGAAGACTAGATAATATTATTCCCAGAAAGTTTTTCTTTTTTTTTCTTTTCAAAGGATGAAATAATTGGTATAGGTATAAACTAGATCAGTGGTCCCTAGTCTTTTCTTGCTACAGCACTAAAATGGAAAGCATTAAAGATTTGCCACCCTAAAGCCTAAAAAGAAACTAAAATAGGAAGTTTTCATACAATCAACTAGCACTTTTTTATTAAAGCTTTTTATTTGCAAAACATATATATGGATAATTTTTTAACATTGATCCTTGCAAAGCTTTCCATTACAAATTTTTCCCCTCTAGTCTCCACCCCTCCCCTAGAGGGCAGGAAGTCTATTACATGTTAATTATGTTAAGATACTTGACAAATCAAATATGTGTATACATATTTTTACAGTTATCTTGTTGTGCAAGAAAAGTCCGATCTTCAAGAAAAAAAAATCTGAGAAGGGAAACATAATGCAAGCAAACATCAATAGAGAGCATGAAAATGTTATGTTGTGGTCCACATCTCATATCCCTCTCTCTGGGTGTATATGGCTTTCTTCACTGAACAATTGGAAGTGGTTTGAAACATTTCATTGTTGAAGAGAGCCATGTCCTTCAGAATTGATCATCATATAGTCTTGTTGTTGCCATGTACAATGATCTCCTGGTTCTGCTCATTTCACTCAGCATCAGTTCATGAAAGTCTCTCCAGGCCTTTCTGAAATCATCCTGCTGGTCGTTTCTTACAGAACAATAATATTCCATAACATTCATATATCATAATTTATTCAACCATTCTCCAATCGATGGGCATCCATTCAGTTTCCAGTTTCTAGCTACTACAAAAAGAGCTGCCACAAACATTCTTGCACATATGGAGCCGTTTCCTTCCTTTAAGATCTCTTTGGGATATAAGCCCAATAGAAACACTGCTGGGTCAAAGGGTATGCACAGTTTGATCACTTTTTGAGCATAGTTCCAAATTGCTCTCCAGAATGGTTGGATCCGTTCACAGTTCCACCAACAATGTATCAGTGTCCCAGTTTTCCCACATCCCTTCCAACATTTGTCATTATCTTTTCCTGTCATTTTAGCCAATCTGACAGGTGTGTAGTAGTATCTCAAAGTTGTCTTAATTTGCATTTCTCTGATCAATAGTGATTTGGAGCACCTTTTCATATGACTAGAAATCTCAACTAGCACTTTTCAAAATATCTACTTTGTATAAGGAATGGTGTTAGGAGCTGGAGATATAGAGACAAAAGTCCCCAAATTTATGGGAGCTTCCAGACTTTAGTATATCACATTCAACCTCAGTTTCCACTGAGTTTAAATAAAAAAGATTGGATTACATAATATCTAAGTTCCATTAGACTATAAATCTATGATTCTATTACTTTTTATGCATAAAACAAAATTTGGATGACATTTAATATTTTTAAAGGATAATACTAATGAATTAATTAATCTTTTCCTATTACAGTTTTGGCCAGGATTATCATTGTATTTAAATATCTATGAAAGAACTGGATTTTATGTATTCCTTTTTTAAAATTTCATTTTATCCTGAATTTAACAGCAAATAAAATGAACATTTCCATATGTATATGTATGCATATATATTATATATATATACATGCACATTTGCATGTATGTGTATGAACAGGTATATGGATACATACATATATATGGCAAAACAGAAGAAAGTTGTATATGAAACTATTCATCTTTACTATATAATCTGCCTTTCTTTTTATTATATAAAATTGGGCATGTCTCTTTCAAAACTGTCTGGCTTATGAATAATTCTTTCTGGACTTCCTTCTATTCTTTTTTTTTTCTTTTTTACCTTTGGTGAAAGTAGCTTTGGAAATTTACTCCATAGGCACTCCACAGACAATAAAAATAAAATCCTTGTAACAAATACGCATAAGCGAGCAAAACAAATTCCCACCTGGCCATGTTTGTTCCCCCTTCATTAGCAAAACATATATATATATATATATATATATATATATATATATATATATATATATATATATACACATATATATATATATACATATATATATATAACTAATTAGTCATTATGATTCTACCATGTTAATCTGAACCAATCTCTATCCCCCTAATCACTGGTCCATGGAAACTTCATTTCTTCTTCAATTTTATTAAAGGCCTTTTTCTCAAAAACTTCCTCCATTCTACTCACTCTACTATTATAAGTTCATCTCCCTAACTCACAAAATTATCATCAGAAGGCAGGAAGACTTCCCCTTTTGTCCAGCATGCTACAGTAAATATGGAAGTTTTGTGGACTGATTCAACTCTGTATCAGGAACTCTTTGGTCATCATTTTTCAAATAAATTTTCAATGATAACTTTTGTTTTCATACTGCTTAACATTTCCCAACATATTCATCCCTTCTTTCTCTCCCCACAAATCCATTCTTTAGAATAAAGAGGAAAAGAAAAAAGCAAAACTAATCAACTCATTGAAAAAGGATTCTATATCTCTGGTCACTCATCTTTAAAAAGAACAGGGTAGGTAAGGGAGGAAGGGAGGAGATGCCAGAACAATCTCTTAATGAACTTTTTTCTATTATGGTGCTCCAACATGTACCTTCCATTCTAATCAGATCACTTTTTTTATAGACCACTGTCTTGTGAGACCCCTATTTTTATTATTTCATCCCTCTAACCTTCAGGGCTTGCTGCTATCTCCAAACTCTTATGTCACTTACAGTGTAGCCTCCACTTTAGCATTAATCATATATTGCCCAATATTGTACTGTATTTGGTTTTGCATGCCAATTTTATTTTTTGTTATTCCAACTAAATTATAAACATCTAGCAAGAATTGTATCTAGTCAAAACTTATCATGTTTAAATCTGCATAAAAATATTTATAACATGAATGAATTAAATTGTACATTTATTAAGATTCTACCATGAAAACATACTGTGTACACTACATGAGAGGGGAAAATCCAGTATTCTTGCCATCTAGACATCTACATTCAGATACATTAATTGATATAAAATATAACAATTATCACTAAGTTCACTGTCATCTTGGACAGTAGAATACTTGCCTAATGTAAAATAAAAAAGTCTAGCTAAGAAACAGTAGGGACACAGATTCTCAGATTCACTAGTCCATTCTATTTCTATTTGTATTCAAATCACCATTAGGCTGGCCTAGGGCCCTATTGAGGGTAATAGAGCCCTCTTCCTAGCAGTATGGAATGCTAGGATGAATTACAGATTAACCTTGGACTTTAAAATTCAAGTTATCTAGAGGTTGGCCACTGTTGTGAATTAGCCTTGGACAAATAGAAACCCCTAAATCTGCCAAATAATTATCTGACCCCAAGAGAAACCCAGAACCAGCTCTTATCACCCGGGTGTATTTAAGACTATCATCCTGGGTCAGTCTGGCTCTCTTCAAGTTCTCATGAAGCAATGGGATAGCTTGGCACTAAACTTGAGGGTCAGACCTATTTAGGCTGGTCTCCAGAAAGCTAGAAGCCAAATATTCATAAGCTCTACTGAATCTCTTTGTGACATAATAATTAAAAACACTCCTTAGGAAAACTGCCTAAAACAAACTGTATAAGACAGAAATGTGAAGATTACAAATATTAAAAAAAAAAGATCACTGAATTTCTTTCCTTATAAAAGCTGAATTAAGCAAAATTTCAATGTCTCCATTTCAGAATAAATATGAATTATCTAACACATAATCACTATACCATCTTTAAATTTTTCTTCATAGTGAGTAAACTATTCTCTGCTTTCAAATATTTTATCCTATCTTGTGCTATATATGGTTGGTTTTTTTCTTCCCTCCTGTAGGTGTTTTCATTTGGGTTGAGAAGTTTAATTAATGTTGACTTTGAAACATAAATATTATTTAGAAAATGCCAACAGCATGTGAGATGACAAGTAAAAGAATCACAAATTAATGCTGTTATCATTGAAAGTATATGAGAAAAGCATACAGTACACCCACACATAAAGTTCTCTTTTCATATTATCAGAAGAAAATAGATACATATTTTCTTCCTAATACCCAATTTGAATTATAAAATCTCATTTTTCCCCTCCATTAAAAACACATTTAAAGTGTTTTTGTGGAGAAAGTATATTTATTTTTTTTAAATTTAAATTTTATTTTATTTGCATAACATATGTGTGGGTAATTCTTCAACAATAACCCTTACATAGCTTTCTGTTACAAATTTTCCCCCCAACTCCCCACCCCTCCCCTAGATGGCAGGATATCCACTACATGTTAATTATGTTAGAATATTGGCAAATCAAATATATGTATACATATTTCCAAACATCATTGTTGTGCAAGAAAAATCTTATCTACACAAAAAATATATCAGATAAAGGAAACACAATGTAAGCAAACATCAATCAAGGAGTATGAGAATGTTATGTTGTGGTCCACATTTCACATCCCTCTCTCTGGGTGTATATGGCTTTCTTCAGTGAACAATTGGAGGTGGTTTGAAACATTTCATTGTTGAAGAGAGCCATGTCCATCAGAATTGATCGTCATATAGTACTGTTGTTGCTGTGCATAATGATCTCCTGGTTCTGCTCATTTCACTCAGCATCAGTTCATGTAAGTCTCTCCAAGCCTCTCTGAAATCATCTTGCTGGTCATTTCTTACAGAACAATAATATTCCATAATATTCATATACCATAATTTATTCAGCCATTCTCCAATTGAAGGGCATCTATTCAATTTCCAGTTTCTAGCCACTACAAAAAGGGCTGCCACAAACATTCTTGCACATGTGGGGCCCTTTCCTTGAGAAAGTATATTTATTAGAGGACACAGGATATAACAGCATTTTTGCCTAGAGCACAGACAAGACCTACTATGGTCTGTTTAACCAAACTGATGCTGGCTTTCCATAACCTTTCCTCAGCAATAAGACAGGTTCAGTCCAAATTAAGGTAAGAGACAGCAGGGGATGTGGAATAGACAACATGTCAGGTGAACTGCCATTTGCTTAGAGGATGCCCAAAAATCCAGACTTGGCTGAAAATATATAGCAGGGGTCAGAGACCTAGCAGGCTCCACACTGACCACTCTTTTGTTCAATTTTAAATGTATTTTGCAGCCCGGAACAGAAACCACATTGTTACACTGGAACATTTCATGAACCTCCAGTCTTTTATCTGAAACCCAAGTCTAAATGACTTCTTTTATCTGCCTTACTTGTTGGCCATCTCCTTCAAGTGCCTGAATGGAAATGAGGAAGGCCAAAGCTGTCAAATTTCCAGGTTTCAATGAATACCCCTGCACTGACATCTCAAAGGGCAATGAACTGATTTGGCTAACGGGACTTGAGAAGGCCACACTTCAAAAGCCTGCAAGGTTTCGGGAGAAAGGGAGGCAGACCACCAGCTAGTTACAGCCTCGATGTTGTTTTGCCGGACTAGAGAGCAGACCTCATTTAACAAGTTCTTTTCACTTCAGTGTGCTACAGAAGTGGCACTTGGATTTCAGTGACAAAAATCCAATTTACTGAAGTCTAGACCCTACTGCCTAAGCCAAAGATCTGGCTCCTCTGAATGGACACAGTAATGTTCCATTCATTTTCTATACTCTGACCCCTTTTCTCCTTCTTTCTGCCTTAGGAAATCACTCTTGGTAGCAGGATGTTAAGGGAGGTACATTTAGTCTCTTACGACCTAAAGTAATTCTTAATGAATTTTTATTGGAGTTCCATGGAGAAGGGTAGAAGTATTTACTAAGTGCCTACCAAGGGCAAGGCATAGTGCTAAGTTTTATAAATATTTCTTTTGATGTTCCAGGGAGGTTAAGTGCTATTATTTCCATTTTACAGATAGAGAAACTGAGACAGAGGTTAAGTGACTTAACACTTAGCACACATCTAAGATAGACTTACATCTTCCTATGTCCCATCTCAGTGCTCATCCTCCGTACCATCAATGCCATGGGACTCCCAGGAACCTGAAACAGTGGTTGCTCATCTCCCTAGGCATTTTACATACTATAAAAAAATGATTGAGTGGACCTCAATTGTGACATAGTGTTCAGCTCCAAGATAAACATAGTTAGCACTTTAAAATTTGTTGGTTTGAATGTAACTATTACAAATCCCCATCTCACTCAGCTGTATTTGGGGCAAGCTCCTAAAGCACTATGTGAAATAGTCAAAATGTGACACTTTTTGCCCATTTCCTTTATTATTCCTTCATTGCATACTTTCATTCCTTTTAGGGCCATCAACTGTCCACCCTGCCCATGTAGCTGAAATCAGGGCACCAGTCATTACACCAATCAGACTTTGTTACCTTCCCTCTGTCTCTTTCCCTTAAAGACCCTTTTCTTTCTTGAGGAATCGATAAACTAAATTCAAGCTAGGGTATTTGTCCTTGATCTCACTTGCAGAAGAACTGACATTTCTACATCCAGAAAGACATGATTACAAGAAATAACCAAAGGTGAAAATTTCAGGAACCTGAGACAAAAGCTGGTCAACAAAGAGCATGTTTTTGGTTGAAGAAGCCTTTGCTGGGATTCCTCAGATCATCAAACAGTTAACTGCCAACTTCATTTATATGTAGACCCAATTCTGGTTACATTTATTAGCACAGATTATCATATTTCATTATACTAATTTCTTAATTCCAGAAGCAGCTGGTGGTCTGAAGTCAAGAGGACCTAACTTCAAACACAGCCTCAGATAACTTTCTAGCAGATACTTCCTGGACAAGTCACTTTAACCTCTGTTTCCCTTAGTGTCCTTAACTATAAAATGGAATAGTAGCAATTCTACAATGCTATTGTGAGGATCAAATAAGATAATGTTTGTAAAAGTACTTAGCACAGTACTTGTCACCTAATAGGCACTGTATATATGCTTATTCCCTTCCTCTTCCCTTGATGAATTCTGTTTCAGGAGAAAATCCTCATTCTACAAACATTTCTTACCTGTGAAGTATTTCACCTGAGTATGTACCACCAAATCTAGTACCCTTTCTCTACATAACCAATTTAGATATTTGAGCAAAATCCTAGGGAGGTCCAACCCAAAGGCTTGATCCCCATATATACCAGTTGATTGAATGTCATTCTATGCTAACAAACTGCAGCCCTAACTCTGGATGTCAAATGTATATGACCTATCTATCACAGGGAATCACAGATGAGAGTATGGACGATCCAACAAAGCCATACTTCAAAAAACTGCAGCTAGAGAGAGCACTACCAAGAGGAAGTAGTGTCGCCTTTGTGTTTGAAATATAGTATTATTATTGCTTAATATCTACAGCTCAAGGCATTTTTTAAAAACTCTTAACATGAAGCCTATATTGACACTAAGATTAACAAAGCCTCTGCAATCCAAGCTCCTTTTAATAAAAATGTTCTATGTACAAAGGATTTAGGAGAAGATTCTGTCTCATCTACAATGGATCAATGTTGTCAGAGGCTGAGGACAGAAGAGAAGGGGAGACTGATGTAGCAAAAAAACCAAACCAAAACAAAACCTGTCAGAGGCAAAACTGGGCCTTGTTGGGTGAGGATGGACTCCCAGGGCCCTCATTGCAGCCATTGTCAGCGAAGCTTCACCTAGGTTGTGGATCGATATTAACTCCACAATATTGTCCCTAGGAGAAATGGGGCAACTAAGAGCATCACTGAGCCATAGTTTGAATTTCTTAGATAGAAGGAAAGAGAGGAGTATCCCTTTATGGAACAGTGAGAAAAAAAGTCCTGGAATGCATCCTTAGACCTCCCATGATATTGCTATTTCTAGTGACAAAATTTCTGACACAGAAATGGGTCATTGAATGCATACTATTCATTAACCGAAATATTACCTCTCATTTTTATGAGTTATATCCAATTTTTTACAGTACATGTGATTTCATCAATATAAGGAATCCTCAATGAGGAATTCCGTCTAAGAATTGGCAGATCAGTACTCTGAAACTCAGAGTCTTAACTTATTTAGAATTCCCAGGGGGATGGGATGACCATCAATACTGAGAGGCTTACCTGACTAGTCCAGAGCCATACAGCCAGTTGTCAAATATGTTCCCTGAACATAGATCTTCCTAACTTTAATGAAAGCTATCTACTACACCACACTACTTTTTATAGCCACATCAGAGAAAATTTAACTTTAATATATTGTTAGTTCTGATCTCTTGATTTGAGGCCGATAGTGGTATGGTTAATACCAAAAATAGGTAATTAACTGCAAAATGATATAATGCTAAATAATTATTTTGCTTTGTGAACCATTCTAGGATTGAAAGATGAATAGGTAGCCATGTAATATTATAGATTTCAAAATAATAATAATAATAGAAACTATTTGTATAGTTTTTACCATGTGTGAGGCATTGTACTAAGAATCTCATTTGTTCCTAACAACCCTGGGAGGAAAGTGCTAGTAAATGTCTGAGGCTACATTTGAATTCAGGTTGTCCTGATTTCAGGCTCAGCACTTTATCCACTGTAGTCACTTAGCTGCCTCCCTGCCACCCCCTCCCACTCCTCCAAAAAAAAAAAAAGCTTTAGAAAAAAAATCTATACCTTTTTTTTTAAAGTTTAAATGGGTTTTAGGAGAAGGCAAGGTATAAATGGAGATAAATGGGATTTTCCCAAACCCCAAAAGTAGCAAGGAAATGTGAATTTCAAACTTTCTTACAAGTTACACCTTACAGCAGATTCTGGTCAGTTTTTTTGGTGAGGCAAGCAAATGACAGATTAGCTTCCCCTTGAAACTAAGATATGAAAAAACATTTAGGATGCAAGAGACTTGGATTCTCGTGCTTGCCTTGTCACTATCTAGTTCTGAGCCACTAGATATCTTTCTCATCTGAAGAACGAGAGTATCCATCTCTACGGTCCCTCCAATGTCCAATAATCTATCATTTCATGAAATAAAACACTTTGGTATGCCAATCATCACTTATCTTTACTCTTTTTGATTGAATCATATAGCTATATAATCAGAAAAATCAAGATTATAAATGTATATATGCCTCTGAGATAAGGGCCAAGTTTGGACAAGCCATGAATTGAAGGGGTTAAGCAAGATTACCTCAAAAGTCCCTGTCAATCCTAAATCTACAATATTTTGATCCTAGCATCATTTGGGAATCTTTGAGAAGTCAAATGGGATTATATTATTTTATTATTCTTTCTTAGACACATTAAGTGCATTTGGCCTAAAAAAGGCAGCACAAGGATAAACAGAGAACAAACCATTTCTTAAATCTCCTGAAAACTTTTAATAGTAGTGGGGCTGAATTCTATTGCATCACATCATAGCAGGGAAAAGAAAACATCAAGTTTTTCAAATGAGGCCTTGTATAAGTAAAGCATGATCTCCTTTACATTCTAACTGAACAATGTAACTAGTGACAATTCAGATTGGGGGGGGGGCAGTTCCTACAGAGCACCAGTGACCTGAATTTGTACCCAAATAGTTGCCATTTAGAGTTCGGCAACTTTCCTGCTAGTGTCCCCCATCTCATGTGTTTGATCTACTCCCAGAAGACAGGAAGCACTTGTTTGGGCGATAGGAAAACTGTGCTTTCTAATCCTGTGCATCCGCCAACCAATTAACATGTCATTGATGAGGTGCAGATGCCCATGAATATGGAGTACAGAGCCCTATTTTTCTGTTCAGTCTATGGAGCCATGAATCACTAATTCTGATCTGTCTCCAAACCTGAAGAAGAAAAAGTGGGTTAGTCCCACAGGAAAATCTGGAGTGTTCTGAAGATCTACAGATCCATTTTTTCCCCAACATCCAAAAAATTCAGGTTAAAGATGCTACATGAGCATTTACCTCTTAGATTATTCATACTGATGGATGCTTCTAACATCAAATTTTCTAATTATCATACTCTAATAAGAGGACAATAGTAAAAATGAAAACCTGGGAACAAAAAACAAAAGAATTATAACCAACAGGGGAAACCCAACATTTCCTAATAGAATCAACACATTTCAATTAAGCCACTAGTTGATGCATAAATGGAGGAATAGAGAGGGGAAAAGTACCTAATGTTATTTAACAGTAGAGATTAAATTTTATAGAAAGCTACCATTCTTTGCTCATCAGTGCAGTTTGAGGCTTTGGAAACACTCTCTACTGGCGGCTGCTAGGCCCAGATACTTTTCTACTGAGCTATTAGCCATAGTTTCATTTTATAAAAACCATAATAGAAAATGTGGCCAAACAGCTAGATGGAGTGTTCCCAGCAATATGGAGAAACAGTTGTGTTTATGCAGAGATTAGTCTTTCAAATTGAGAGATCTCCAAAGCTCCATTTGTACTTGAAAGGCTTGTCTTTTTGTTACCCAGTAAATAGCTCATTCATATTCTACAAAGAAAACCTTCCAAATTGGGAGAAATGGACATATTTAACATTAGGTAGGGAAAGGGACTGAAAAGGAGAAAGTCTATTTCCCCCTAGTTGGGCAAGATTAAAGCATGTCTTCATAATTCAAAAAAGCTTTCATTTTTCTTATATAAGAGGTAAGCATTTCATGAAAGTCTGAGGAGTAGGTTTCATAAATGAAGAAATCATGCCAAATAACAAGTATTTTAAAAGCCATTTTTTTAGAAGAAATCTCCAATTCTCTCTTTCATTCTTGAGCACATGACTTTTAACTGCTGTATTTCAGCCCACCTCCATTTGAATGGAAGGGTTGTCAAGACAGTAAACTGTAAAATGAATTATATTTCTATCACCCTTTCTCTCTAGATCGGCCTGGCCCAGATTCAAAGAGAAATGTCCCTTGCTGTTGATGTCTAAAAAGCCCTTCCACACACAAGTCCACACACAAATCAAGTAAGAGTGTGTCTAATCTAGATTGTGGTACAGTAAAATAAGAACACTGGAATTCAGGAAAAGATGAAAAATCAAATTCCACTTTAGATACTTGCCTCACAAGGTTATTGTGAGGATCAAATGATATATGTACAGAACTCTTAGAAAACCTCAAAAGCATTCTATAAATGTTAGCTATTAATTATATAAACTATAATAATGAAAGTTTCTCAGAGGATGAACTCACACAAACAATGTTATAACAGTGGTAATTTAAGATACAATATGTGAATAGAATTCTATTCAAATCTATCTGACTCAAAAAAAAAAAATCCAGATAATGGAGCTGAATTTCCCAAGCAATCAGTAGTTTACAGCTAGCTCAATTTTTGTTTATCAGACCCAGTCAGAAGTTCTTTGATAACTGAACCAGTTATGATGTTCCTAGATGTTAAAGTCACTGAATTAGTGGACTTAGAACAACTGGTCTCACTAAAAAATCTAAAGAAGCTATAAGATCTAAACAGGGAAGTAATTATCTAGTCCAGCCCCTTTATTTTACAGATGAGGGGGAAAAAGGTCTAAGGAAATAAAATATGAATATATAAATAAATATATACATATATAAATAAATACATACATATATAAATGTATATATATAAACACAAAAATAAAATATCAACACCATCAGAGGTGACATTTGAACCCAGTACCTTGAACTCCAGAGACAGTGTTTTTTTCAAATTGGACCACCTTTTATTTCTTTCCTCATAGATTTTGTTTTCCTTTTACCAACCAGTAAATCCTAGCTGGGACATTCTCTCTGACTTTGATCCTGTGCTTCAAAACTTGTCCATCAGAAATCTCCACATAGAACTCTGCAGCCACTTCAAATTTAATACATCTAAATCAAATTCACTCTTTTCTCCCAAGCAGCTTCCCCTTTTAACTTCCTTCATGTCTTCTAAAGGTATCCAGATCGGCAACTCAGTAATCTTTTATTCTTCGTTTTTTTCTTTTCCCTTCCCCTCCTCCCTCTTCTCACTCTCTTGCCAAGTTCCTAGTTTGTTCCTTAGTAATGCCTCTTGCTTTCCTTTCTAAAGCCATTATTAGCCTTACTTCAGGCCACATTGCATTTCATTATTTCTATGACTTTCTAATTTGTCTCCCTGCTTTTAATCATTCTACATACCTGAACATTACTGTCAAATTAATTTTCCTATGGCATTACTTTCATAATATCACCTTTTTCTTCCATCCCCAGATTAAATTCCAACAATAATATTTTTTAATACTCCAAAATGGTGAATTCTTTATATCATATGACATCCTGATTTATCTTGGCATTCAAGATTCAATTTTTATAGCCTTTTCTTCTACTTCTCATAAAATGTCTACACTGCTCCATCTAACTCTGAGTATTAAGAATCTACTAATCTTCCAAAGTCCAATTCAAAATCCGTCCATCAATATTCCTATCAGAAGTAATATCTCCCACTACTTCTTTATACTCAATGTAAGGAGTCGTAACAGGAGTTACATTACTGTAGGGAGTATATATAACTAAATGTAAACTTGAAGTTAATTTTACTTAATTCTAGCTTTTCAAGATCATGAGGGGAATTGGAAGGAAAAATAATCTCTCAAATCCTCAAAGAAGCCTAATTGACTTAACATGTTGGGAAGGGTTGAGTAAAACAGAATAAAGATCTTGACAGCCACCTGAGGGCCCATTTGATTGATTGCTTGGCTAAAAACAAGGCTCAACATATTACCAGGGCCAGTCTTAAAGAAAACTAGGACCAATTTCAAAGAAAGAGAATGAGGAGAAGGAGAAAAAAAAGCAGCAGAAAAAAGGAGGAGGAGGAGGAAGAAAAGGAAGAGGAAAAAGAAGAGGAGGAGAAGGTAGAAGAAAAGAAGAAAGACTGAGAAGAAGAAAAAGGAAGAAGAGAAGGAGAAAGAGGAGATAAAGAAGAGGAAGAAGAGAAATAAAGAAAGAAGAAAAAGAAGGAGGAAGAGGATAGGAAGGGGATACAAGTTAACATTGACCTCTACTAGTTGTACTTGTTTTTTTTTCTTTTAATGTAAAAAATCTTATGATCAGATGAATAAGATGAATAAGGGAATAAGCATAATTAAGTGCCTACCATGTACCAAGAACTGTGCTAAGTGCTTTTAAAAAATATTATCTCATTGATTCTCATAACCCCATGAGGTAGGTACTATTAATTATCTACATTTTGTGGCTGAAGAAATTGAGGTAAAATTTCCTAGGGTTAATAAAGTTAGTATTTGTGAGGTCAGCTGGAATAAGTATCCCTCATTTTACAAATGAGGAAAATGAGAATCTGGACCACAAGCTTTTTAAGGGAAAGAATTTTTGTTTATTGACATGCAGTAAGCATTTACTATATGTAATGACAATCAGAGATTTGTTCTACTACTAGGTCTTCAACTCTACTTTTGTTGTGTATTACCCTTTATAACTCAGGCCAAATCCCTAGATTTTTCTGGAACTTGCTTTTTCATCTATAAATTCTTGTAGATAATCTGAGGTCCTTTCAAACTTTGGCTATAATTCTAATGGCAAATCAGAAGAAGTAAAATTGGCAACCCTATCTTTTTTCTTTTTGCATTCTCTGGAAACCAATTCTTAAGTTGATAGAAATTAGAAATAAAAGAGCTTTTATAAATAATATATTCCAATACATACAACTTACAGATGGAGAAACTAAGTCTCAGAGAAGCAAAGTTAGGTTACATAGTTGGGAAGTAACAGAGCCAAAATTGAAATATGTTTCCAAACTCCAAATTTACTGTCCTTTCCACTATGTTGTAACTCAGAGCCAAAATTGGCAACTTTCTAAGTGAGGTATTACCTAGAGCATAAAAAATTAAGATAAATAAGTAATATTTATGGCCCACCAAAGAAACAGATGTCATTAAAAGACAATGGATGAAATATATGATATCTGTTAAATAGAAATATTAGATTTATCCATTTTGTGTTCATTAGTTTCCCTAATTGAAAATTAAAATGGTTGTTCGTCACTGCATAGATCAGATCAGATGAGAAAACTAAACTTTTTAAATTATTCTTATTGCAGACAATAAGCTATGGAAGTCACCTGTGAGGAAAAATATGAAACTGGGATTTCTTTCTCCACTAAAGGAGATTTTTATTTATTTATATATTTATAATATACAATAATAATAAAATATACATATTTATATTTATATATCAAGCATCTATAGAATGATTTATGATTTGCAAAATGTCTTATATACATTACCTTATTTGATCTAGACAGAAAGTGATTATAGCATAGTCACACAACTATTAAATGTCTGAGATATAATTCAAATTCAGGTCTTCTTGACTACAAGTCCAGTGTTCTATTCACTATGCCATCTACCTACTTCTACTTATATAATAACATAACAAGCAAATGGATCAAAAAATCAAGTCAGGAATCATTTATAAAGTATTTCCTATGTGCCAGGCTCCTGAGAATACAAAAATAAGCAAAAAGAAAATCTGTCCTCAAGGAACTTATTCTAATAGGGAAAGACAACATTAAAAAGGAAACAGAACATCTGCAAGGAAAAGTAACCCAGGAAAGGTATAGCAAGAAAAATATATCCAGAGTGTCAGGAGCAGAGATTGGAGAAAAAAGATTGGACTGGTCTGGATGTTTTCCTTTAAACAGAAGTTCTAGGAGGAACTATCCAATTAGAGGAAGCAGCCATAGGAGAAGAGAGAACTTTCAGCTTTAGAAATCTGGGGAGAATGAACTTCCAGGGTGAAGAGGCTTCTATGGCATGGCAGAGAAGGTCCAGAAGCACAGGTTTTCCTTTTCATTGTTTTGAACGCACAATATTTTGAAATTGCCTGATGAATCAGCTCATTTAATTGAATCTATCCACTTGTATATCAAAATTTATATCAAAATTATTTCCTTGGCTTCCTCTTCAACCTATGTTAAATTTTTTGGCCTTTTATGCTGATTCTTCTCAATTTTCCTCATCACTATTACAAGTGAACAATAATGTGTCCATATACACATATATGTATGTATGTATATATACAACCATATATGTATATAACGCTGGCTGCCAATGAAATGTGAATGACTCTGAAATTCTAACAATTTAAAAAAGCAAAGAAATTATTAATGAACATTTATTTTTCATATCTGTTGTTATGTTTATAAAAAGTGTTTTTTTTTAAATGCCTGGTTTTTACTAATGCAAATTTCAATTTCATCTCATTTCTTCCTAATTTTCTTTTCTTCACAATTCAAAATCAATAAGATTCTTGCTACTCTACCCATCGTTCAACTCCTCTAGTCATTTTTACGGGCACCTTTATAATATTTTTTTCTTTCCCTCCCAATAGATAGCATATTTTACATGTACCTTCTAGAATACCTCTCTGCCATAGCTGTCTCATCTTTACAATTCTTATTGCCTGGGCATCAGTGACAAGACTGAGTCCATTGATTTTTATAAAATATGTTTATATCACATCACTGAAATATGTAGTTCTCCCTATATGCACTAAGAACAAAAAATAAAAAAAGTTTCATGAAATAGAAAAAATAATGTTATAACAGTAATTTATGTAAGTGTGCTCTGTTTAGAGATACAAGGGGAGGGAGGAAGAGGAAACCATAAACTCCAAACATTAGCTTGCCAAAGATTCTGAATGAAAATAAATTTACAGATATACTTACTTTAAATTTGAATCTGAAAATTTGAAATTTGAAAAATAAAAGAACCAACTTATGACTCCTTCATCTTGGCTGAACATAAATTTGCTCAATTACACTAGCCAAAAGAGGTACAACACACTGTTATGGGAAAGAAATGATAGTTCCCTCCCACCATCTTCCCCCTACTAAAGATAGAATTATGGGACTAACAAATTGTGGTACTTTATCACTGTTGATAAACTTCAGAGGGGCATTTTTAAACTGTTCATTATCTATCTATCTCTCATATATCTAGAAACAAAGAGGTTAACCTTTTAAAAGTTAACCTTACTACTTTACAAACTTTTACCTTTGTGTTATTATAGTTATACACTGATGCCTTTCCCAATCTTATTCCCCAGTCCTCCCCCACCAGAGATTACCTTCTATTTATGCTGTTTGAATGTTAATTATCTATAGTTTTTTGCATGTTGCATCTTAAATTAAGAATGCAAGTTTCTTTAGTGCAGACAGAATATCATCTCCTTGAGAGAACTGGTTTTGTTTTTTTTTTTGGATCCTCAAAGATTTGCATAGTGCTTAGCATATAGTAAGTGGTTAATAAATTATTGCTGACTAATATAATAAATGATTTCATAATTTAAACAATTTAATAGTGTTTGTTTTATTTCTGCCTTCATTTTTACCAACTAAATAATTTTAAAATTACTAAGACTTTCTTTTTGGCACAGTAAAGGAAATTTTCATTAGTCAATGATAATCTATGTTGCAAAAAAACATTTGTTAAAGTAGAAATATGAGAGAAATATATACTATTCAGGGGACAGAGGCTTAGGGAAAGGAGAAGAAAGTATATGTACTGGCTAAGATGCAATTTCTATGATTTATTTCTTTGCTCTTTTTCTTGTACACCTATTACATTCTGTAGGAATTTTTGTGATACATGAAACTGGTCTATAATGCATCTTCTAGAATAGGTGATATTTTCCATTATGAGGAAAGAGGCTATTTCACTCCCTCATTCAGACTGAGGGCAAGTATAGTGATTGGATACTTTATATAGGACAATTACAGTTGAGATTTTTTGTTAAAGGAGAAAAGAAAAAAAAAATAGTTCTTTGTATTGAGATCTGATAAATAGTTTCCAAGAAGGAATGATTCAAGTTTTGGATTTTTACTCAAAGATGACTTAGGATCTTTCAGAAAGAAAATATAGTTACCATTGGGTTATAAGGCAGAGAAATTATTGAGCAGTTTCATCCCCAGAATTCTGAGTGGCCTGTTAATCTCACAGCAAAGAAGGTCAAAATAGTGTCTTATAAATAAAAATGGAAAGGATAGCCATTCATACAGGCAATATATTCATTTATTCAGCAATTTCTACCAGGTCCAAAGAAACAAAGGCCCCACTGACACATGTGCAGACAGGATTTTGCTTGCCAGTGATGTGCTTTAAGATGTTGGCTCCAGGAATGTAGTGTGGGACTGTCGGTACATATTTGTGAATATTTAATTTGATATGTCTGAAATTTCCCCTAAGACAAAGTGTGATGTCCTTTGCTCTAAACCTCAGCTGCAATCTTTATTCTTCCCTTCATTTACAATAGTCCAAAGTACAGGAGAGTTAGGGACAGAGAGACAAACAGAGAGAAAGAGAGAGAGATGTGTGGAAGTTAGAGTGAATAGGAGAGCAAGATGTGGAAGGAAAAATGTGAATGTGAGCAAAATATCCTTCTAAGAACATCATTATAATCCATTAAAGGGAGTTTGGAAAAGAGATTTCTTTTAAATTTTATTTTGAGTCTGTGGTCTATGAATCTTTAAGTACTGAATAATAGAAAAAATCTTATAATTTTGTCATATCAGAAAAAAATACTGCAGTAAATACAATTATCCTTTCAAAAAGAGAAAGTCGTAGATGTATTCGAAATCATCTGTTAAATGAGATTTTATGTATGGGTGCCAGAACTTCTGATTGACTTTCATTACATTAATTAGAGATCTGTTCTTCTGAAAAAGTATTTTTAAAAGAGAGAAGTCATTTAGTTATTTCTGTCCCAAAAAGGAATTTAGTTCCCCAATTCTCTCCTGGCCTTTTTTTTTCTCATCAACTACTGCAGTTTACTCTTCTTTTACTAAAACAAAACAATATGCTAGGCTGGCTGGTTTCTAGGGGAAAGTTCTAGGGGGATTCTGCTCCAGAGCCAAGGAAAATCCGCATATAGGTTAAGATAGGTAATTTCTGGAGAAAACAAGACAAAAGATAACAAAACAATAAGAATAGAGTACTGAGTTCTAAAATTGTGGTCAAATCTAGATTCAGGCTTACTAGTTCTCTGAGTGCAGGGAAGCCATTTAAACTCTATCTACCTTCCAAGGTTGTTGTAAGGATCAAATGAAATGATAATTGTATAGTAATCAGCACCAGTTATAGTGCTGATAGTAAGTATTATACATTTTAGTTATTATTATTAATTTAGACTTGCTATTGCTTACCCCTCACCCTTCTTCCTCCCTAATTACTCAGATACAAAAAAAAAAAAAAGCCAGAGTTTGGGAATCTTAAGCAAAGACAAAAACAACTCTTTATAAAATTAGTAGCGCAGAAACAAGGCACTCTTTCTCCTTGGATACTTTAGCCAGGGACTTTGGAGCTACTTAAGACTTACTCTAAATGTAGGACAAAAAGGTATAAAAGGAAATCCCAGATTTCCTTATTTTAACTTCTTTCTAGCTAATCTAGACCAGTCAAAAATGATAAGAAAATTTTTAGAGATTCAAGGTAGACATCCTATCCAGAAAGAAAGACAATGTCCTTTTAGCATTAGCTCCCAAGTTCTAGCTCTCAGCCTTTTCTGCACAGTGGATGTAGACAGGAAGAATTTCAACAAAATACTGTGCGTTTTTCTCACACTGTAAAAGCGTGCACCTAGACTACTGGGCCTAAATACTTAAGTTCAAATCAAGCTTCAGATACTTAACTAATTATGATGACACACTTACTTCACCTACTTCTAGCTCAGTTTCCTCAGCTTCAAAATAGAAATAATAATACCTCATATGTCACTGGGTTATTGGGGGCATAAAAAGAGATAGCATATGTTAAGTGTTTTGCAAACCATGGTTACACTAATGTTATTATTATTGTTAAATCACTTATTATCATCTATAATCTGCATTCCTAGTTATCTTTAACACAGTATAAAGTATTTTAATAATTTATTTTCTCCCAGTAACATATAAAAACAATTTTAATCTATATTTTTTTATAATTTTGAGTTCCAAATTCTTTCATACCCTCTATCTCCTCCCCTATTATTGAGAAGACAAGTAATTTGATAAAGATTATATATTAACAGGGTATATTGGAAAGAATGTTGATATATAATCAAAAGACCTGGACTTGAATGCTTGCTCTGACAATTGCTGCTTGTGGAATCTTGGGTAGTCATTTACCCTCTCTATACCTCACTTTGCTCTTCTATATAATGATAGAAATAGATTAGATGATCTCAACAGTGTCTTTCAATACTAAAGCTGTGATCCCATCATTATAATCTGGTCCCATTCTATCTTTCCCATCTTTTTATACCTTATTCCCCTACATGTACTTCTCCATCCCGGGACTCTGCCTTCCTGACTGTTCCATGAACAAGGAACTTCATTTCTTGGCTCTGGACATTTTCCTCTGGTTATCCTCCAGAGCTTTCTCTTCTTCTTCCTAGACTACTGACCTCTCTGCCTTTCTTTAAGTCTCAACTAAAATCCCAACTTCTATGAGAAAGCCTCTTAATTCCAGTGCCTTCTGTCAATTATTTCCTACTTATCCAGCATATAACTTACTTTGTATATGTTTGTTTGCATGTTGTCCTTCACATTAGCATTTAAGTTCTCTAAGAGTAGACTGTCGTGCCTCTTTTTGTGTCATTAGCATTTAAGCATAGTGCCTAGAATTTGGTAGGAATTTAATAAATGTTTTTTGATTGAGTTTGAATCTTGCCTCAGGCACTTATTTACAGCATGACTCTGGGCAAGTCATTTACTTAATTTCCCTTAGATTTAGTTTCCTAGTTTGTGAAAAGGAGATAACAATAGCATAATTGGTGTAAGGAACAAAGGAGCCAATAAATTGAAATTTTGTGGAAAGTTTGTGAAAAGGAGATAACAATAGCAGAGTTGATGTAAGGAACAAAGGAGCCAATACATTGAAAATTTTAAAGCACTATATAAATGTTAGCTGTTATTATTGAGGGCACAGACTATTTGCCTTGTAACCTCACACTACTATAGAAATACCAGTTATTGATATTATTATAATAATCTCCTGGATACATATCACACAGCCTCATACATACTTAATACTCATAAACACTTTTGTTGATTGATTCAAAGCTAAAGGCACTGAGTCAGGACTCCCCATTCTTCTTCCTTATTAATTCAATCTGGGGCTATGATGTCTTTGGTGATATCATAGATCTTACTCTTGTTATCTCTTTCCTGACCATGCTCTTTACACATCTTATCTAAGCTTATGACCAGAAAACAGGGAGAGACCAACTTATCTAATCTACCACTACCTCCTCACCTCCTATACTAAATGATAAGTAAAGTCATTTTACCTTTCACTTATATAATATATACATAAATGAGGAGATAGTCCTGTAATAATCTGTTCTGACTATTCCAGAAGTACAGAATGATAGCACGGAAAGGAAAGGCCATTTATTCTAAGCATAACTTGAACAATAACTCCTTCAATATTATATGAATTCTTAACCTGAGGTTGAAAAAAATTTAACTATTTCACTATAATTATTTTGTATTCACTATTGTATTCACTATAGGATTCACTATAACTTCTTTTGTAGTCTCATGTTTTTTTTTTATTTTATGCACTTAAAAATGTTCTTCAAAAAAGGGATCCACAGGCTGCCCAAGATGTCCATAACAAAAAAGGGAAGAAACCCTGCTTTACAACATACCTAATGATTAATTATCCTTCGTTGAAGATTTCAAATGAGGAAGAACTCAGAATCTCCCACATTAAACCACTTTAAGAAGGGACTGACAATATGGAGAATAACCAAAGATAGATCACTAGGATTATATTATATATTACATAATATTTTTATTTATATATGTTATATTAGTTTAAAATAGAAAGACATTCTCTGATTCTTTTTTTTTTTTCTTGTAGATAGGATTTTTCTTGCATAACTTCTCAAGCATTTCAACATTATTAACATGTAGTGGACTTCCTGCCATCTAGGGGAGGGGAGGGGACTGGGGGTAAAATTTGTAATGGAAAGCTTTGTAAAGATCAATGTTGGGGAACTACCCATACATATGTTATACAAATAAAAAGCTTTAATAAAAAAAATTAAAAAAATAAAAAAATAAAAAAAATAAAAATAAAAAATAAAGCTAAAAAAAATAAATAAATAAAATAGAAAGGCAGTTTCGGGTATGTAAATCTAGCCATCTACTCTTGTCCTTCTAGATTTCTGGTAAATACTAAATTTTTGTAGCATACAGTTTTCATCATTTCATTGCATAATCTTCATCACTCAACAATTTACTAACTTTATCATTGTGCTCCCCCCACCCTTGTAATGACATACATAGATATTGGGTTGGACTTCAAGAGAGTTATTATGACAAATTATATATTGTTTAGCATACACATTAATCAGTAAATATTTGCCAAGGCTAATCAATTTTATCTTTGCAATATCTCTGGAATATATCCCTTTCTTTCCTCTAACAAAAGCACTCTGGAGTGTAAATCCTCCTTACCTCATGCCTGGATTACTGCAATAGCCTACTAATGGGTCTATGAGTCTCAAGCCTCTTCCCATTCCAATCCATCCACAATTCAGCCACCAAAATGATTATTAAAGTGCAGATCTGACCATTATTTCCATCTACCAACTTCTTTGACTTCCTTTAAATCCCAACAAAAATTTCCACTAGAAATTCCTAACCTCTTAATCATGTGCCCTTTATATATATTTGTTTGCTTATTATCTCCCCCATTAGATTGTAAGTTACTTGAGAAAAGGAATTGTCTTTTGTTTCTTTTTTGTAATCCCAGCACTTAACCCAATATCTGCCACACAGCAGGCACTTAATAAAGGTTTAGTAAGTAATCAGTTGTTTCTAAGCTGAAGAGAGGGTCAAAAACAAAAGTTTTTGTTTTACATAAAGAAAAAAAATTCCTAACAATCAAGCTTTTCTAAATTTGGGAAGTGATGTTTTGATATGTACTAAGCTCTTAAGGGGCAGCTCAGTGGTGAAATGGATAGAACTCTGGGTCTGGAGTCAGGAAGACCTGAGTGCAATTCCGATTTTAGACACTTACTAGCTATGTGACTCTTGGCAAGTCATTTAACCTTGCTTGCCTGAGTTTCCTCATCTATAAAATAAGCTGGAAAAAGCAATGGTAAACCATTCCACTATCTTTACCAAGAAACCCTCAAATGAGGTGATGGAGAGTCAGACACAATGAAACCAAGGAACAACCACAAAAATAAGTTGACCTCTTATAGAACTTGGGCTCTTACAGTTTCCTTGTAGTGCTGATCTTATGATTACTTTCCATTTTATTCTACTACCCAAACCTAAGAACTTAGTCATAGGAGATATGGTCCCAACCAAACTACTTACCATTTCCTGAATATACCTTCTCTACAATTCCTGCCCCCTTTCTTCACATTGATCCCACCACTTGGACTTCCAAGTCTCATCCTCCCCTGAACACACCTTAACCAGATGAAGTTCTACTGGTCCTTTGGGCTCAAATGGTACATCCTCTCTGAATTTTCCTAATCTTTTCCTTTGTCAATAGTGATCTTTCAAATATAATATGATTTCACAGGTTTAGGGCCATTAAAATTCTGGGTGGCTATGATATATTGCCACCTCTTCAAAAAAGAGGCAGACAGCTTTACCCATTATGAATCAGTTTAATCAATCCACTCCTCTGAACCAGGATTCTAACTGGTATCTAAACCTCTAGTTAACATTCTAGCCTTTTCCTAATTCTGATTTCTGCCAACATCCTCTCTCCCTTCTCATCTAACCCTCCCTACAAGTACAGTCCTTTGGATTGACCAAAGACTAAGCACTCATGAATATTTCCTACTAATCAAATCTTCTCTCTCATTGGCCTTATCCTTTCTTCTCAATTGTTCAATTGGCTATTACCTTTTGGATTTTGCATTTCACTGAGGCCTGGACTAACAGATTCTTTTCCATTGTCTTAGCATCCTCTGGCATCCAACAACTGTCACTTAAATGTCTTTAGCTGTATTACACTTGTTCTAGCTTTTCCTTTGATCCCACTGGCTATTTAGAATACTTTTGTTACCTCTATATAAATATCATTTTTAGCATCTAGTAAATGCTTGAGCTGACATTCTCTCCTCATGCTTAAATACACTCACATTTTACTTTGTATTAAAGCTGCCACATGCACCTTATTTGCCTCAATAGACTATAAACTCCTTGAAGGCAATGATTATATCTTGTTTACCTTTATATATTTGTTAGTCTCTAGCCCAGTATCTTGAATGTGGGAGATTCTACTTAAATATTCCCCAAGTGGATAAATGAATCATTATTCATTGATCATAATTCATTATTCATGAGAAGTCTGTCTGGACTGAGAAGTAATTAGAAGGTGATCCTCATATGTCTCTCCCTGACTTAATCAGGGTCATGGTTCCCTTACAGACCTTTCACCTCTTTATAGCTACAATCAATAACTGTGGGCCCAGAGCTACCTAATACCAGAAAACAAGATTAAAAATAAGGTAAGGAGTTTTCAGCTAGGATCCAATTTGATGTTGCTTACTAGTATTGCTCTTGCTAACTTGGTGACCTCCCAGGTATTTGACCCAATTTGCTTTTCTGGTCCTTGTGTGACCTTCCTATTGTATCAAGATGACATTTTTGGACTTGAGTTCTTGCCCACCTGCAGCTATAATAACTTTACTCCAGTAAAGCTAAACATCCAGGCCTGGCCTGGATACTCTTAGTCATATTGCTGCTTGTGCTCCAGAGTGAAGGTAAGATTTCAAATACTTTCAAATAACTCTTTGCCCTGTAGTGTCAAATAGCACCTAATTACTTTCTTATTGACTATGAATCATCTTCTTTTGTTTGGCTGATTTCTGACAGACTTTGAACTAGCAGAAGAAAAAGATTAGGTACAAAGAATATTAGCTATGGAGAAGCAGAAGCAATCAAAATTTACAATCATTTAGAAATTAATTCAATAGATACCACTGAATTGTGATATCCTACTAAGGACTTATTCCAATGCTTTCTCAAGATATATTAACTTTGTGGCAAATTCCTTACAGTTAGAAAACCTTTAAGTTCTTATCTGGAACTGTTAACTAAAGCTAATTCATAATGGCTCAACCAGCAAGTTGGCCATCAAATGATCTTTTTAAAAAAGTTTTCAATTTTTTTGGTAATAGCAACTCACCAAAATGTCTACCAAAGAAGACTTTCAAATCTACATAGTATTGGAGGAGGGCAAATTCGCACTGATGAAATCTAAGGTGTTTTGTTTTTGTTTTTTTGCTTTTTGCTGAGGCAATTGAGGTTAAGTGACTTGCCCAGGGTCACACAACTAGGGAAGGTTAAGTGTCTGAGACCAGATTTGAACTCAGGTCCTCCCGACTTCTGGGCTGGTGCTCTATCCACTGCGCCACTTAGCTGCCCCAAAGGTGTTTTTATAAGGATGAAAATAATGAGGAATATAGTTTAAATAAATAATCTGATTTATAGATTTGATCAAAATGAAGTCCTTTGTATTGCTATACCTATAAACAATGGCTACAAGAGTTCTATCTAACAAATTTCATCTTCATAATTGGTTGTTTTTGTGTAGTTTCAGTCATGTTGGATCTTCATGATCTCATTTTGGAGTTTTCTTGGAAAAGATACTACAGTGGTTTACCATTTCCTTCTTCAGCACATCTTACATATGAGAAACTGAGGCAAACAGGGTTAAGTAATTTCCCCAGGGTCATACAATTAGTAAGTTTCTAAGGCCCAGATCCAGCATTCTATCCAATTCACTATCTACCTGCCCTTTCATCTAAATAACCAAAACAAAAAAAAGGGGGGGGAAATCTGTGATTAAAGCACAGGTATAATCATGTCACTTCACTTGTCAAGAATCTTCACTGGTTCCCTAATGTCTCTAGGATATTACACACTCTTCACTCCAGCATTTAAAACCCTACATGGTATGGTGTAGTACAGGGGGAAAAGCACTGAACTCATAATTATAAGATATGCCATATTACTTCTTTGGGGCTCATTCTTCTCATTTGTAAAATGAAGGGACTGACTTAATTGATTTCTGAGGTCCTTTGGGTTCTAAATCAATGATTATCTGATACTAACTTTCTAAATTTATTTCACATTACTTTCCTTTACATATAATTGTTCTAGACAGAGGTTTATTCTCTGAACTTGTACATTCTCTTTCTATCCACTATGTCTATGCAAGAAATGAACATACCTGGAACATACTCCCTTTTCCCTTGCCCTCTTAGAATTCTTAGTTTACTTCAAGGTTCAGATCAGGTCACCTGGAACACAGTAAACACTTAATAAATGTTTCCTTATTCTAGAAGTCTTAAATCTTTGCTGATATTCCTAGCTCTCCAATTGTTCCAAATATCTTAGTTGTTTATATTTCTTTATCCATTAATATCTGGTATTTCTTATTCCTCTGTAAATGTAAGCTCTTTGAGGATAGAGATAGCTTGTTTTTATCTGTGTGCCCAGAACCTTGCATAAAGTAGATTCTTCATAAATACTTGAGAATGAAATGAACTCAAATTCCCCGGTCTCAAACTACAAAAGGAGTGGCTGTGAGAAGTTCAGTTTATATTGTGAGGAAGAGGGAATCAAAAAACTAAACTCCAATGAAACAAGTGAGCGGAGCATCTCTAGAGGCAAATGAGTAGTCAAGGTGAATTAATCAAGGGATCAAACAAAAACTTACAGCCCACGAAGTGGAGGAGGTACAATCAGAAAGGACAACTTAAGACAGAGTAGATCAAAAGGCAAAGTTCAATCACTCAGGATGAGAAAATTAATAATAATAATAATTAGAATTAGAATTTGTATAGCACTTTAAGGTTTACACTTTATAAAAAAGTCTCATTTTGTATATAGATGCTCTTATTATCCCTTTTTTACAGATGACAAAACTGAGGCAGACAGGTTAAAATCATTTATAGATGTTTATATTATTATTATATTTAGATTATAGATATGTGCATAGAGTCACAGACCAGATTTGAATTTATGTCTTCCCCTAACTTCAAGTCTGATACTCTAACTAATAAGCCATCTAATTGCTTCCAATGGATTAGGCCAAGAAGTGATGAAATGATTCTAAAAGCTAGTGTCAATCATATGCTCTGACTCAGCTCTTTCCCATAAGAACTTTCCAATTAAGCCTAAAGAATGTCCATCAGACATACTCTTCCTCCATCATTCTTTCACATGCAGCAACTAGCTGTCAGTAACTCTCTAAGACAAGGGAAAGAAAAGAAATAGACATTTATGTAACACCTACAATGTGCCAAGCATTATATTAAGTGCTTTTTACTAATATTATCTCAGTTGATCCCCACAACAATACTGGAAAGGTAGATACTACTATTATCCTCATTTTACAGTTGAAGAAACTAAGATAAACAGAAGTTAAGTCATTTATCCTGAGTCACACAGCTAGTAAGTATCTGAGGTTAGATTTGAATTGAAAATTTTCTCACTAAGACAACACATCAGATTTTGGTGAAGGAATTTCTTCCATGGATGCAGATTGCATTAATCTATAATATAATGTTAGAAATGCCTGAGTCCAGTAATCAGGCAGCAGATTGAAGATCATTTATTAAGTTCCTACTATATGCCTGACACTGCACTGGGCTCTAGAAATACAAAGACAAAAAATAGAATACTCCCTGATGTCCAGACCTTACATTCTGTTGGGGGAGGAAGGTATGTAGCAACATGGAAAGAATATTCTTGGAGTCAGGTGACTTGCGTTCAAGTTCTGTCTGCAATATTTATTAGATCTGTAACTTCGGGGAAGCCAGGTAATCCTGTAAATATCAGTTCTTTTATCTGTTAAGTTAAGTTGGTAATATTTCTTCTATCTGAGTCAGAGGGTTCTTAATGAAGAAAGTTATTTGAAAACTATAATAAAATATTTGTTATTATTTATTAATATTGTTATTTTATCATCCTCCCCACTCTTTTCAACCCACTCTACACATACACACACATACACACACACACAGGCAGGCACACTACTGCTTAAAGCCTTCAGATCACTCCAGTTGATGAAAGGAAATATGGTTTATTAAAGTAGGAATGCTGCTTTGGGGAAGAACAATGCTGCAAAAAACAAAACCAAACAAACACCCCACCTAAATATGAGCAGTGTGCCCTCCAATTTTGTCACTTCGTTCAGCACAAGTGCTGGAATGAACATCTGTGGTGTAAAAATTGAGCCCATTAGTCCCTGCTGCTTGTTAGCGTATTTTAATGCTGCGATCACAGCTTTCTATTTCCATCAAGGTGCTACTAGGTGCCAGACTCTGGATTCATACACCACGTCATTATCGTCCCCAGTGAACAGAATACACAGCAATACTGGGGCCTGGGGTTACCAGGTAATTAGACAGGGGTAATAGGAAAATGGGAAGAATGAAAGGCTTGACGCTAAAAGGATGAACAGATCCCTTCTACAAGGAAGACTTCTAATTTCAGCACGCATGAGTCAATATACTATTCATTAATGAACACCTTTCTTCAGTCTACAAAATAACCACACTGTGAGCAAAGAAACACCTTTTTCTGGCTTAAATGCTTCATTCAATATTTGTCTCCTAAAAGCTTATGATGGTGCTGAAACTGCATCATAGAATCACGTAAATTGATTCATCTGGTCACAGAACTACAAAATTAAAAGGGACCTGAGGGGTTAATCTAGTCCCCTAGACAATATAAGAATTCTGTGCCAACATTTTCAGTGGGGGATGGCGGTGGGGGGATGGGGAGGATATATTTACTCATTTTACAAATGGAAAAATGGAGAAATCCACAGTTTGCTTGATAGCTGCCCACCTGACTTTTCATTTTATTTTATTTTCCTGATGCAAGGAAACAACAAGATTTATTAGACTCAAAGATGTGTTTGATTTTCAGTCTGTATGTTCAACTGTGTAGTTGTGTCCTCCCACTTTTAGACCACCTTCAAGAAGACTATGTCATATAGTCAAGGGGCCTTCTCTTTTGATGAAAACCCAAACACAACAGAAGCTTCCTAAGCAGTAGCTATACCCATATGTTCAATGTTAATTTAAATACCACAAAATTTTGAATAAACTTGTAAATAAGAAAAATAAATTTTGGGGGGCAGCTAGGTGGCACAATTGTTAAAGCACCAGCCCTGAAGTCAGGAGGACCTGAGTTCAAATATGCTCTCAGACACTTAACATTTCCGAGCTGTGTGACCCTGGGCAAGTCACTTAACCCCAATTGCCTCAGCCAAAAAAAAAAAAAAAAAAAGAAAGAAAAAAAATAAATTTTTACTAGACATTTTTTTCTGTTTTTATTACCAGCTCATTTCTAGAGAGATTCACAAGAAATATAACAAATAAAATCAGCTCAAGTCTCCTGTTTTCTTATTACAAATTATTCCATATCCAGGTTGAGCAATCCCTTCTTGTGAGGGAAATTTGAAATGTGAAGCTTGCATTTAATATTGTAACAAGTTCTAATTCTGTTATTTCCAGAACCAACAAATAAACAAATATCCTCATCATCTGTGGACATCATTCACTCAATAAATATGCCTAATATTTAATTTCCTCTAATTAATTGTCTATAATTTCAAGTCATTATGCAAGATGTTGCAAAATAGGATGAAAAATGATAGTTTCTTCCCTCAAGGGGCTTATCATTGAATAAAAAAGATAACTCTATACATATGACAAGATAGAATGTGGTAAGAGCAAGGAAAGACAGAGAAGTAGTATTTGAAAATTTTAAAAAGAGATTATAATAATAATAATTATTATTATTATTATTTTTGCAATAAGGTTGTGACTTGCCCAGAGTCACAGAGCTAGGAAGTTTTAAGTGTCTGAGGTCACATCTGAACTCAGATCCTCCTGACTTCAGGGCTGGTGCTGTATTCACTGTACTACCTAGCTTCCCCAAAGAGATTATTTTTAAGGTAGGAGAGGGATACAATCAAAGAATGCTTCATGGAGGAGGTGGTGACTAAGCTGGGATTTAAAGAAAAAGATTTCATAGGATCTTCCCTTTACTAAAGGGAAGGGCAAATGGGAATGCACATCCAATTAGTTGATATCTGTATCTATCTTTTTTTCCTTCTCTCCAGTCTTCAAGGAAAAGCCTTCCTTTGATTACTTCAACCCAGGACCACAATTTCTTTTGAGACCTTGCTCCCTCAATTAATTATCGCCCTTCATTCTGCTTTCAAACATATGAGATCACAAGATTTTCTATCTGGAAAAATCCTTTGCCAGAGCCCGCTCCATCCCTTGGCTACTTTTCAAAGTCTCTGTTTCACTGCCAAGTTTGTCAATTGATAGAACAGAAGCATAGAATGACTACTGCACCAGGAGACAAGAGCCCTGGGTTCCTTCCCCAAATTTGCTACTGATGATCTTGTAGAACTTGTAAAGGGGAAACAAGATGGGATCTGGAGACAGAAGACCTGAGTTCCAGATGCAATTCTACTTGTTACTACTAGTTTTGAAGAATTCTTTACCTCTCTGGACCTCAGCTTTCATATGTGCTAAATTAAAGGGTTGAAAAAGATTATTTCTATGGTTGCTTCAAACTCTAAAACACCACTATGCCCTTAAATATTATTACTGTCTAAAAACTTTCAGTGAATCCCTTGATGTCCACAAGAAAAAGAATAAACTACTTTCCTTGGCATTCAAAATCTTTCATAATCTCACCCTTTCTCATCTCTCTGCTCCTCAATAATTCCTCCATACCAGTCAGATTAATCCATTCTACAACTGTGAAGCACTACACACACACACACCTTAATAGAAGAATAAGAGGAAGAAAAGGGAGGAAGAAAAGAGGGAAAAAGAGGAAGAAGAGGAAGAAACATTTTATATAGCATTTTAAAGTTTGCAAAGCACTTTACCTGCATAATTATCTCATATGTCAATAAAGTGGGCTTTGGTCTAGCCACTCTCCCTATCTAAAATGTCCTTTCCCCTCTTCTCTGCACACTGAAATTTTACCTATCCCTTGAGGTCCAACATAAATCTAACCCCCTCCATGATTGTTTCCTTGACTTACCATGCACTAAAATGACCTTTCTTTCTCTTTTGTGAACTCTTACAGCATTTATTGTCTGGCATTTCCATAATGTCATACATATGTTGCTAATTTTCTTTTCATATGAATTGCATTTCTCGCCCCCCCCCCCCCAGTCCTCCAGATTGCTAGCTTCTAGAGGGTGGAAACTATCTCTATTTTTTATTTTTTTATTCTCCACAGTGCCTAATATAGTGCCTCATAACAGTGTAACTATTTATTAAATATCTGAATGACACAATGGGTAACAACATATGCACACAGGAAATGGGTGGCATTTTAAAAGACAAAATTTATTGATATTTATTGTATAGATTTCTGCAAGTAGCTATACCAAATATAATAACTCTGGACTCCTCTCATCTCCAGCACACATATTCCCTCACCCTTTCTATTCTAGTCTTAAGAATAGAAGTCATTTGCTAGGGGAAAAGCCTTTAGAAATTTTTTGTAAAATAAATAAAGACTAAAATCTATTTCTCAGAAAAGACTGAATGCATTGCTTACCAGCTCCTGTGAGTTTCAGATTAAAAATGCTATAATATGAAAAGCAGACGCTGAACAGAAAGAGGACGTGTGAGTAAGCAGCCGCTGGCTTATGAGAGCTTTGCCAAGGGAATTTTTAGTATTATGCACTAGTAGATTTGGGCAAGTGAGAGACCATCTTGGCTTCTCTTTCAGCCTTTTCAGTAGCAATTGGCATTTGACAATTCTGGTTCATTTCAGCCACTTTCTCTGTGCTATAGATAACCTAAGATGTTTTTATATTCTAAGCATACATCAAAGAAACAAAAAAAAAGTGAGGGGAGGTCTCAGTTGGGCATTTCTTTCTTGCTCCCCTTTCTTGGAATATTTAGAGCTTTAAGCTAAGTTATAAAATGCAAACAACTGCGTTTGATTGACTCAAATTCCCCCCCCCCCCAGCTAGCAGTGACAGCCCAGCCTTAGCCTCAAGCTGTCACAATGCTTTATACCAAATTTCTACTTGAAAAAGAGGGTTTGGGTCTTACCATATAGAGTGGGACTGTATATTACATCTTCCAAATAAGAGCTAAAGAAAAGGTATTAGTACCTTAGTGCTGAAGTTTCTGCCAAATATCTAAGAACCAACTATTTGTACAGGACAAAAAAACAAAACAAAACAAAACAAAAACCCTCTAGCTCCCTTTAATATTCAAGGGTCATTTAGTCCTGTAAATGCCAGTAAGAGCTTTACCAGTGGACTTCTCCTTGATATAGACTGGAATTAAGTAGACTACTAGAAACAGGAGTGGATAAGAAAAATTTGGCAGGAGGGGAGTAGAACCTCCCATTCCTCTATGACAATAACAGACACTAAGCCAGGGACTGTGCTGTACTTGAACTTTGTATCTCTCCCAAGGACCTAGTATGATCTTCAGTTCACAGCAGGAACATCAAAAAAGTCTACCAATTAATAATAAAGATAATAATTAAAATAATAATACTGAACATTCAAATAGTTCTTTACTATTTGCAAAGAACTTTACATATATTATCTCTTCTGACCCTTATGACAATGCTATGAGATGGATACTACTATTATCTCTGTTATATAAATGAAGAAACCGAGCAATATAGAGTTAAATGACTTATCAAGGATCACATAGCTAGTACATGTCTGAGGCAGGATTAGAATTTATTTCTTCTAGTCTTCAAGGTCAGCATCCCATCCCCTATATCATATAGCAATTATATTGCACTTTAAGGTTACAAAATGTTTTTCTCACAAGAACTCTTCAATATACAAAATAAAAGTAGCATATCCCCAAGAGGCAACAGTTACTAAGTATTAGATTTAGAGTTGAATCTGATGTCCGGAAGTCCCAAGTTCAAAGGTAGCCTTAGACACTTAATAACTGGGCAAATGATTTAAACCTTTATTTGCCTCAGTTTCCTCAAGTGTAAAATAGAAATAATATTAACAACTATTTCACAGGATTGCTGTGAAGATCAAATGAGATATTTGTTTAATATGTTTAGCACAGTGTCTGGCACACTATAGATATATGATGCTCCTTCACTATAAACATGACTGAGCTTCAGTCAAGTTAAGAAATTTGCCCACGCTCACTAGCTAGTAAGTGTCAAAAAAATCCCCTTCCCCCTGTTTTCTGCTTCCAAGTCTAAAATACTTTCCACAATGTCACCCTGGCTCTGTCATGAAACTCTCATTTCCTAACTACTTCCCATTCCAAACCCATTCCCTGATCAGATGAATAGCTTTTTCCATAAGAAGAAAAAACAATGATTTGAGACCCTGTTTAGCTATTTCTTTGTGACCCCATTTAAGGTTTTCTTGGCAGGGATACTTATTTTACAGATAAGGAAATTGAAGCAAACATAGTTAAGTGACTAGACTCACAAGTTAGGGTTCAAGGCCAGATTTGAACTCAGGAAGATGAGTTTTTCTGATTCTACGATGAGCACTCTATCCACTGCACCATCTAGCTGCCTATGTATAATATGTGTGTGCACAACACATGTATTAGACATATATGTGTATATTTGCACACACCTAAGTATGTAAACACAAATGTACGCAAATATAGGCACATTCTTACATTGATTGCATTTATATGCATATATGCATGCATGTGTACGTGTGTATATGTGAAAGTATGCATGTGTGTACATATTCACATACATATATGTAGTATTAACTGATAAACCTCAAAGGGCTATTGTGAACAAAAATAAGTGATTATATATTCTTTGAACCTGTGTATTGGGAGAGAAAAGACCAGGATTCTCACTGAGCCTGGGAATTTCTAGAGTAATAGACTAGATGCTAGAAGACACTCCCATTGCTGAAAAGACTCCTTACTCTCCTACTTTATCTGTTCACCCTCTCTCCTCCACCTCAGAGGCAGAAGCAGTTTCTGACAGTAGTGTATAGTCATTTCCTCATTCCAAAAGAATCCCAGCTTGGTTGTACCAGAAAAGCATCTAATCCTACAGATAAATAATTATGTTCTAAAAACTTTCAGTATAAATGGCTGTCAACACACTAGAAATAAATGGAATTAAAATAACAATGTATATTACCAAGTGCTTCAAGGTTTACAAAGAATGCTCCCCTCCCTTACAATGATCCTGTGAGTGAAACAGGTCAGCTTTTATGGCTCTGGAGGGGAAAGTGAGACAGGTGACCTTGCACAGCTCTCACTCACTTAATATCCTCTCTGATATCATGCCTTATTCGAGAACACAAGACAAACAACCACAACAATTTGCACTTTATAGAGGAGGACACGAACACATAAGGGAAGTTATTTTTCTATGGTTATACAACTAGTATCAGAGGCAGCATTCAAACTAGGTCCCCTGACTCCAAGTATGACACTCTCCTCTATACCACATTTTTTACTCTCACAAAGTATGGTTAAAGAAAGAGTACTACAAGTTTAGACTACAGCTCCCAAAAGCCTTTTTTTTTCTCCAGAACAAAACAGGGATGACCACAAGAAACATGGTAACTAAAAGAGGAATGGAACGAAGCAACATGATATGGAAGAAACCTGAAAGAATTAGAAGACATGGGTCTTGTTCTTGATTTGAGAAAACTGAGACTCAGTTTATTAATCTGTAAAAACAGAGATGATAACAATATCTGTTCTACCTGTTCCAGAGATTTTGTAAGAATTAATTAAAATCATAAATGGAACAAGTGAGTGTGATATAAACTTCTGTTATATGTGTGACTTTGGATAAGTTACTTTCTTTGATCTGTGAAATGAGGGAGATAGAGTAAAGAGTTATCCTGAGATTCTAGATCTATGGTTCTCTGAACTATGAACTACAAGAAATATTAGTAATGGAATGTTAAAAGTTGATATTTATAAAATACTTGAAAATTTGCAAAGTATGTACGTGATCTCACGAACCCAGTAACAACCCATTTAGCTTCATAGATTCATAACATTTAGTGTACAAAGGTGCCATAGAGGTCATCCAATCCAACCCTCTGTTTTTATAAATTAAGGCCAGAGAAAAGAAGTGCTTTGCCTAAAATCACACAGATAAGAAACAGCAAAATCAGAATTCAAGTTTTCTCCTGAGTGAGACTAGTTAAATAGATTGGGGGGGGGGGCAGCTAGGTGGCATAGTAGATAGAGCACCAACCCTGAAGTCAGGAGGACCTGAGTTCAAATCTGGTCCCAGACATTTAACACTTCCTAGTTATGTGATCCTGGGCAAGTCACTTAAGTTGCCTCAGCAAAAAAAAAAAGAAAGAAAGAAAGAAACAATAATTTAAAGAGATTAAATGATTTGCTCATGGTTATACAGTTAATAAGGTCAGGTCAAAGGTGGAACTTGAACTCAGGTCCATCTATTCTACTAGATTGCCAGTCACTTTCTGTCACACTGCATCACCTCATACATGGATTTTATATGCACTGTGAACAAAGATACTTTTACATTTTCAAGAAAAGAACAATGACATTTGTAAAGTTCTAGTTCATTATAAATATTTTTTTCCAGTTTGATAACCATCACGTATTTATGTGAAATATTCCTCCCCTCTCTAACTACTATTTCTGCTTCATTGGGGAAAAGGGAGGGATGAGGGATGGGAAAAAGAAGGAAGTAATAAAATCCAAAGTAGCACTATAGTAGGTATCTAGGCCAAAATTTATTTGTGAAACAGTGCTGTGCATTTATCTGCTCCACAATGTGTTCAAATCTCGATACTGGTGAGAGATTTAATCTGTGAGTTCAATGATCATTCTTCTTAGAAAACTATAGGAAGCTATGCTCAGAAAGTTATCAAAATGTGCATACCATTTGACCCAGCAGTGTTTCTACTGGGCTTATATCCCAAAGAGATTTTAAAGGAGGGAAAGGAACCCACATGTGCAAAAATGTTTGTGGCAGCCCTTTTTGTAGTGGTAAGAAACTGAAAGGATGCCCATCAATTGGAGAATGGCTAAATAAATTATGGTATATGAATGTCATGGAATATTATTGTTCAGTAAGAAATGGCCAGCAGGAGAATTTCAGTGAGGCCTGGAGGGACTTGCATGAACTGATGCTGAGTGAAATCAGCACAACCAGGAGAACATTATACACAGCAACAAGACTATAAGATGATCAATTCTGATGGACATGGCTCTCTTCAACAATGATGTGATTCAAACCAGTTCTTATTGTTCAGCGATGAAGATAGTCATATACATCCAGAGAGAGGCCTGAGGAAACAGTGAGAACCACAACACAGCATTTTAAAGCTTTCTGTGAATATTTCCTTGCATTTTGTTTTCCTTCTTAGGTTGTTGTTTTTTTTTTCTCTCGTTCTAGATCTGATGTTTCTTGTGCAGTAAGATAACTGTATAGATATGTATACATATATTGGATTTGTCATATAATTTATCATATTTATCATATATTAGATTACCTGTCATCTAGGGGTGGGAGGTGGGGGGAAGGAGGGGAAAAGCTTGGAACAAAAAAAAGTTTTTGCAAAGGTCAATGTAGAAAAATCACTCATATATTTTGTAAATAAAAAGCTTTTAATAAAAATTGGGAAAAAAAGAAAACTATAGGAAGATACGTCTATAACAATCATTCTGTTGATTTTCAGCTTCTCTTTGAAAAGCTCTCCCGGAAGAAATGTCTTTTGCAAAACCATCATTTAAAGTAAATCCAGTATGTTATATTCGGTAAGAACCTGTGATATACAAGAAAAGCATGTATAGGGAATACATAATGTACATACACATTGTTCTCTCCATAGACAACTAACAGACTTCATAGCCATCTTAAAACTATCAAAGTGTACTGGTTTACAAGGACTATCTCCAGAGTAACAATTATTTGGGGGTAGGGGTGGGGAGAAGGCTATTCATTGTCAAGTATATGGTGAATACTCTAGGAACAAGGATCAGACACATCTTCAGCAATGAGAGTATTCAAAATATGGAAACTGCAGCATCCTCATCAGAAAAGCCTTTCCAGCAAAGAATACTCTCTGGACAACTACCATACCTGAAAACAGAAGAGTGTACCTTCTACAAAAAATACATATTGCATAGTCCAGGCAGTGCAGAAGGAATCATGATGTAATAGAAAACATGCCAAATGGGGGACCAAAAACATTTTCATTTTAGACTTGATTCTGCTGCTAACCTGCACTACACTACAACCTCATCTTTCTGGGTCTTAGTTTTGTTATCTATAAAAGGGGGAATATGAAAATCTTTCTAGAAAATCCATTCTAACTTTAAGATTCTATCATGCCAGTAATTCTATTTTGGCATGCAAGGGTTAACTAAGAAAAAATAGAGAAAACACTAAGATCTTGAAGGTGGTGAAAGCCTAATATTTAATTTAGTTAGATACACTTCTCTGAGTCCAAGTATCCTATATTCTCACAGGATGCATTATTTCAGGACTCTTAGGATTCTACTCCAAACCATTCTAAACTCAAGAAATCTTCCCTTGACATCTCTATGTTTCTGCAGAATGTGTTCCAGTCTTGGACTTAAAAGTAGCTCAGAATCCCTACTGATCTTGGGGAATGCTAAGGAGACAGGTATGTAATTACAGATCAGAATAATAAAAATGACCTATCCTTCATACAACTGGCAAAATAAACCTTCCAAAGCACAGGTTTGACCACATTACTCCCCTATGAAAAAAATCTGCAGTGGCTGCCTAATATAAAATTCAATCTTGGCATTCAAAACCCTCATAGTCTGGCTCTAGCCTGCCTTTTCAGGCTTATTTCACATCACCTCTCTTCATTTGCTCTACGTTCTGGTAGAACTTTTCTCCTCAAACTCAGAATACCATCTTCCTTTCTCCAGATATTTGCAAAATAATGTCCTGAATGGCTGAAAAGCACTCCATCCTCATTTCTTCGCCTTAGAATCCTTAGCTTAATTCAAGCCTCAATTTTGGTAAATAATCCTAAGTAACAATTTCCCTGTCCCACTCAGTTCCATCTCTCTCTCCTAAAATATTGCCGTTATTAATCTATATAAATGATGTGTTCCAACCATCAATGTAAATTCTTTGAGATCATAAACTTTTCATTTTGTCTTTGTATTGAGTACCCAGCAAAGCTCCTTGCACTTAAGATATGAATGAATTCTTTCCAAATCTCCTGATGCTTCTGTAGTCATTGAGAGAGATAGTAGTTAGCCCTAAAAGTCTGACAGGCACCATTATGCTTTAGAAAAAAAGAGACACAATCCAGAGGTTTCTCAAATCATTTTGTACTATTATTTGGTAGGCATTTATGACCAGGAAATGTGTAGGAAGGAAAATTGCACCTTAAAAAGAGCTTTGTTGGAGAGCTTGAGGAAAAGTTGATTCATTTTGCTAAGACTCGTTACACTTTCAGAACTAATAAGGACAGAATATACGGAGGACAATCACTTAAAACAAGACTAGACACAATACCTGTGGTGAAAACCTCGAAGAATATAGTATTGCTTCACCTAAAGGTAGTATATTCTTTTTAAAAAATGATAGCAATATCTGACCTTACTTTATATCCTTCTCAAATTTGGAAAGAAAAAGAGACAAAGATCATTGATTTCCCCCCCCTCTATTGGTAGTTCTTAGGACATAATGGGATACATGAAGAACTGAAACAAAAAACATTGCTTAATTCTTGATTTTAAAAAGTCAAGTGAATAGGTCAGTGTCTTATTTCAGATATAAATCATAAAAGCTTTAAGCACAAGAGATTATATTAGTAGTACAAGCCCCCAAGGGGGAAAACCCTCCCTTTGCAATAATTATACGATGACTTTAAAACCCAGCTTTAGTTTAGCTTTTATTTAATGATAAGTATTTCCCAGCAATATTGCATGCAATTGGCATATCACTTTTTAAGTAAAAACGAAATAGAGTGACACAACTAATGACCATTAAGTCACACAAAGAAGTCTTTTTTGGCAGTCATAAAATCATTCATCTCAGGTTTGCTGAACATAATTACAAGCATCCCAACTCATCATATTCATTCTCTTCAGTGTGTTTCCTCCACATTCTGATAGTGACGTTCACATCCTTTTCTCTGACTTGGTTAAATTTAGGTTGTGAATCCAATAAATTGAGGTTAAGGCTTATCATGAGTTTTGTGACTTACTTCTAAGTTACTGGATCCTAGTAAACAATGACCTCTAAGAATGGTAGCCATGGAATTCTGGCCACAAAGAGCCAGGATCCCACAGAAATTATATTTAATCAGTGCAGTGCCTGCTATCACAAGAAAGGTATGAACAGACAGAGCTGAAACAGAAAATTTTCAACAGAAGAAAATATAGCAAACCAAGTAAAACTTCCCAGAGTTGCAGATGAAGGGGATGGATATCCAGGAAATTGATACTCTAGGAAAGGTACTTTCCACCTGGTATAGCTACTGTGCTTATCACTATGCAGAAGATAATCAGGTCATTCAATAGGTCTATACTCTCATTTAAATGCCCCATGACAATTTCCTTCCTCTTTACTACAGTTCTTCCCCATCCCTTCCAAGTACCACAATCTTGAATTAAATCATTCTGCATTCTGTGTAGAAGTACACAGCTAAAATCAATAGTGTTATCATACTACAACCATCTTCCTTTCACTTTCTCTAATGCCTAATAATAGTCAAGTTTTAGCTGAAATTGATATTGACCTATTATCAGTAACAGAGGGCCTTTTTTCCCCGCCTTAACACTCCCCTCCCTATACAATCTCTCCATCCACCCCCTCTGCCTCCCCCAGGAAGCAGGATCTGCATTGATTGCTATCTGATTAGAGGAGAGCTTGCCCTGACTTTTCCCAGTTACTTAAGCCAGCGTCTCATTGCTTGTCCTTAGAGACCACAGCTTCATTCAGGCAGAGAGCGTCTAGACAGTATTCATGATCCATCTGTCTGGCACAGCCTGGCTGATGGCAAACTCTATTAGAACTGAAACAATTTTTCCCTCCTCCTCCTCCCGTCCTCTTTCCCTTTGCGAAGCAGTAATCTGACACTGAAAATTACTATCATTGTTGCAATTCTCAAAATAGCAGTGCCAGACTTTCATTAACATCCACGCTAGACTACTAAATATTTAAAGAACTGGATAAATTTCACCTGAAGTGGGACAGCCCAGCACACATGAAAGCAGAAACAGAATCAAAATGTAAATTGACGAGGTTGTTTTTATCTGCGTAAATGTAGTATCACAGTAGGTGGAAGCAATGCCTAAGGTTTATAGAAACTTTCTATTTATTCTTTTCCTTTGTTCATTTATAAAGGCGGAATTGTTGTCCGAGACCTACAGTTTCTAATTTACCAGGAAAACACTTCGAAGCAACAAACAAAAGAAGAAGAAAAAAGTAAACGCAATTTTTCACCTCAAAGGGGAAAAAATAGACTAAGCTGCAAACTCTCTCCTTGTCATCGACCTACCCACACAAAAGTGTCAACCCCATTGCCACTGACAATTTGAAACCTGATAAGGACATACGTTTTCTGAGACAAGAAAGATGTATATCTTTATCATGTTCTAAATATCGTCTCGGACCATTTTCACACAAGTCAATAATTGTTCTGCCCTGATTTTGCCCCTTCCCCCATTAATATTTTTCAAGAGTTTGTTCAGAGCATGTACAAAGCATTAAAACGTGTTCAGTTCATTGTTAGCTGTCTACGTTATAAGTCTTCACCAAGACAAGCTAAAATTAAATATCTGAAAGCACTACAAAGGTTAAGACTCCTCAAAAGCATTCTGGGGTAATATTACCTATGTGCTATTATTGTCTCTGTGTGGACAGCAACTTCTTATCATACATTCTCTAATAGGAATTTGTAATTTTTTTGGTGCCATGGACCCCTAGGACATTCTGATGAACACTTCAAAATCTTTGTTAGAATAGGAATGAAAAGGAAATCAATTATATTAAAATGCAGTTATCAAAATAATATATTTTTTTAAAAGTTCACAGAACTCAGACTAAAAACTCCTGCAACTCCTACAAGGCAGCTAGGTAGCCCAATGAATAGGGCACTGATTTTAGAATTAGGAATATCTGGATTCAAACAGCCCCAGACATTTACTTGTTCTGGGATCCTGGACAAGTCATTTCATTTTTGTATGCCTCAGTTTCCTCATCTATACCACAGGAATAATGTCAACCATCTCACAGGACATTTGTAAGGATCAACTGAGATAGCATATGTAAAGTGGCTTGCAGCTCTTAAAGAATTATCTAAATGCTATTATAATAATTATTATTATTAATATAGAATGTTCTGAAATATCACCACAAAAAACAGGAGATCACCCTCTACTAAAAAAAAAGTAAGATGGTTCTGAAAACTGAAAAGAAATTTGACAACAAATTATATGGAAAACCAAGAAGGACTAAAATTCCAACTTTGGCCTTCTGAAAAACAAAAGACCATTTGAGCTGACTTTGAATCTATACTTGAAAGAAGAACTTGTCAACTCTCAGAAGAAAACATCAGGGAACCAATAAGTGTAACTATATAACGGATGTCCAACCCTAAAGCTGACTGGAATCCAAGAATCATTTTTCAATGTCCAGTTCATAAGGCAGAAGATCAAGATTATCACTTTCTGTGCACCTCTGAGGAAGTAAGTGTATGATAAAGGAAATATTCCTTATACACTATATACTTGTTTTCTAGGTCACTATACTAAGGACTTAGTATCTTTTCTTCAAGTATCTCTGCAAAGACTGAAAATGTGAGCTTTCAAAACTATGAATTTCCATTATCAATAATAAATCATATTCTCTACCCCTCTCAGGCAAAAAAAAAACACAACACAGCATTATACTATTTCTATGGGAGAGAAAAATATATTATAAGCTCCAACTTGCTGCTCAAGACATTAGAAACACATCTTCCCAACATCTGCTTTATCTACAACTCAAGGAAATAGTAAAGTAATATATATGAGAATTTTTTTTTAATTTCTGAGGCTCTGGAGGGCCCCTTCCTCCCTCCACTAAATGGTACTAAGGTAATAATATATGCATATATACATATGTATGCCTGTAATAAGTTTATTTAAAATTGGGTACTGGATTAGCATGTAGACTTTGTTAACTCATATAATCAACTAACCTCTTTGCTATAGCTTGTATAGTCTATTATTTCAAAACACAAATATAATATTATTATTAAGGTATTCACATTTACATTATAACTGACATGTATCTCTAGTGTCAGTTTCTTCAACTGCATTATGCTTGAGTTGGACTAGATGACCTCTAAATCTTATTTCTAGATCGTAATCCCCTAATCTTAAATTGGCAAATAAAATTTATGTTTTATTTTTCTCACCTAGGAAGAACCACTGTTTTGCTATCCAGGTTGCCAGGATTAGAACACCTACTTTTATCATCTAATACTTGGACAATAGAACCACACAAAGAAATTATTTTTCAGCCTATTTTTCATAGACCTAAGCTTTCCCATGTTTTATAAATAGATAACCTTTATACTGGATAAGGGAACAATAGAAGATCTAGAAGCATATCAACCAAATAAGCAAAAGAATTTTCTTTTAAAATACTAAATTGAAGAGTTGGCTTAATTAACAGCAGGCACAGAACATTAGATGCTCTAGTTCTATGGGGTGAGATATAGGATATAGGGCAGTTTCCCACTATACAAGGAGTGTCTGCCCAACTCCTACTGTTTCCCCAAAGTTGAACTCTTTTAGTTAACTAGAGATGCCATTGAAGCTGAAAGCTGAAAAGTCATTCCAAGTGACTGTTGGCTTATTTTCAACTGCTGGGTTAGTCTTAAGGCCAAGTGGTACAAATCCCTTAGTAATGATTGCTTAAGAAAGATCTATTCTTGCCAAGCTTTTCAAAGTACATAGTTCTAGAGAGCCATATAAACTACTAAATTGTTTCTTTAGAAAAATCAGAGGAACTGTGCTTTCTCCCCACAGAGATGTAGCAAAAGACCTTGGAAATAACAGGGAAATAGGAAAGACTCCAACTTAATAGTAATGGCAAGGAAACAAGACCATTAAATGAAAGATGGCTAGCTCTGCTACCAGAAACAGTAACAGTATAGACACAGTAAAAGATAGGAACCCATTTTTCAACACAACATACCCATTATCATTTTATCTTACTATTTAAGAGATAAGCAATAATTGTGCCATTCCATCACTGGCTATATTTTTACTTTTCCAATCTACTTTTTAAGCCTACATATTTTGCTCCCCACTTGTTGTTCATTTTACCTTCCCTTCCTCAATGTTCTTCCCCTTCTTCTCTTCCTATTCAAAGCCTAACATCTTATCTTCTCCAAGAAGTTGTTTTTCCCCCTATCCACTTCAGCCTACATTAATTTCCTCCCCTAAAATCCAGAAATATGGGCACTTGCCCATACCACTCATTTTGTTACACTGCAGATATTCTCTTATATTATTTGTCTCCTCACATCTATATGTCTTATCTAGGCAAGAGCTACCTAATTCTGCTATATGTCTGTTCATGGTGCCTACCACTGAACAAGAAATAGCTCAACAGGAAACATTTGCATCAGGTCAACCAAAGTGGGGGGAATGAAAGGGGGATTGTAAAGAGCTGTCATCTGAACCTGATGGAATTCTTCTGCTTCCACAGACAGATGCATAAAATGAGACTCCTTTTCTAATAAAACCAATTCAAAGCCATGTTAGTTTAAAGCCATCCATCCATACAAATATGCCTTCTGGTGCAATAGTGTATTAAATCAGCCTCAGTGAACTAAAGAAAAACATGAGATTTTCCTAATTAGAAGTAGACAAACCTGAACATTTTTAGTAAAAAAGAGAAACAGGTGAGAAAAACACTTGAGTTCTGTCTCAGTCAAGATGAGATTCCTAAAGGGGAAAGGGGGAGAACAAAGGCAACATCAGGAATAAACTTTTTTTATTATTTACTTTAATAAATATTAAATTTTATCAAACATAAAATGGAAGAGTGAGATATAGCTGAAAAATAGAAAGCCAAAAACAGTTCCTACCTTGGGGACAGTTAGATGGTGAAGTAAATAGAACACCAGTCTTGAAGTCAAGAGGACCTGAGTTTAAATTTGGCTTCAAATACATAACAATAGATCTGTGATCCTGGGCAAGTCACTTAATTCCAACTGCCTCACCAAAAAAAAATTTTAAAAAAGAAAGAAAACTCCTTACTTTGGTTTTCATTAAGTAAAATCAAACATAAAGATAGATATTCTCTCCAGTTAGTAATAAAATGGACAAATCTAATTATTCAGTCCTCTCTTTTTTCAAATGAGAATTCTTTCACTTGGTGTGAGAGGAGTAAGGGGAAAGTACAGGTTCTTCCTTTAAAGTGTGACACTTACACTAAGTAATTTCTCTGATGTTTAAGACTGAATGTAGAAAGCGGAGCCAAGATAACAGGGACTGCCTGAGTTCTGCCAAAGTCTTCTCCAAAGAACATTAAAATAATATCTCAAAAATAATGGAATGGCAGAACTAACAAAACAACCCAAAACAACTTTTCTTTTTAGCCCAAGACTACTTAAGGAGTCAGGAAAAAAAAAATTATCATATCAGGCTTGTGATTCAATCTGCACAGCACTGTGCAGCATAGGTCACACCCCAGAAGATAGAAGCAGACCTGGAAGGTAGCTACAGGTGCAGAAGTCTCAGGACCTCTTAGTCTACAGATGGTAAAGAGGCAGATAATTGGCAGGACAGTACAGGAGACCCTTTCCTAGCTCTGAGTACAGGACACTGTTGCACTGCCCAACTTCTGGCTCATACTCTTAGGGAATAAAGAAGCACAAGCCTGGTTGAGGCCCCAAAAGAACAAGAGTTCTGGTCACAGTTCCGGGGTGGGAAAGGGTGTTTATGGTTGCTCCCAAGGGAACAGAGCTCTGGTCTTTTAACTGAAGAAGAACAGAGGCCCAAATCAACTTTCCAATGACACAAGGAACAATAGCACTTGTAGCCATAGCTGAGCAGGTGCACTGGTCACAATTCTAGAATGGAAAAGATGCTTGTGGACAGACTAGAGCACAGTCCAGGAGAATAGTGACCACAACTCTCCTCAGATCATCCTACCTTATAAGAACCAAAAATTTACAGCTCTGAAAACAGCAGCATAAAATCCTTAAATATTGGGGCATTGATCCCTCCACCGGGAGGAACCGAACCCAACTTTAACATAAAGTTAAAAGTCAAGAAATAAGCTATAAAATTTGGCAGATAAAGAATCTGACTATGGAAAGTTACTGTAGTGACAGGATTTAGAAGAAATTTAGAAGATTTAGAAGAAAAGGAAGTCAAAATAGATACATACAAAGCCTCAAAGGGAAAAAAAAATTTGATTTGGAGAGAAGCTCAAAAATGTTCCTAGAAGAACTCAAAAAAACATTTAAAAACTCAAATATGAATAGCAGGAGGAAGAATTGGGAGAGAAATGAGAATGATACAAAGAAATAATGAAGAGATATTCAACAACTTGGTGAAAGAGACTTTAAAAAATACTGAAGAACATAACACCTTAAAAACAAAATTGGCCAACTGGTAAAACAGGCCAAAAAAATCCATTGAAGAGAATTCCTTAAAAAGCAGAATTGGTCAAATAGAAAAGGAGATACAAAAATTCATTGAAGCAATGAGTTCCTTAAAAAGCAGAACTGGTCTTTTATAAAATGGACTTTTATACCTTTTTTCCATTTGGCCAATTCTACTTTTTTAAGAATTTTTTTTTGGAAGAAGAAATATGAAAATACATAAAAACAAAAGATAATTCTTTAAAAAGTAGAATTTAAGGGGCAGCTAGGTGGCGCAGTGGATAGAGCACCAGCCCTGAAGTCAGGAGGACCTGAGTTCAAATCTGGTCTCAGACAGGTAACAGCTGTGTGACCCTGGGCAAGTCACTTAACCCCAATTGCTTCAGCAAGAAAAAAAAAAAAAAAAAAAAGTAGAATTTAAGAATGTTTAGACTACCTGAAAGCCATGATTTTAAAAAAGATCATAGATACCACATTTCAAAAAATTGTCATGAAAAACTGCTTTGATATCCTAGAACAAGAGGGCAAAATGAAAATTAAAAGAATTAACCAATGATCTCCTGAAAGATATTTCAAAATGAAAACTCCCAAGAATAGTATAGCAAAATTCCAGAATTCCCAGGTCAAGAAGAAATATTTCAAGGAAACAGAATGAAAAAATTAAAATATCAAGGATTGAACTGTCAATGAAGTAATATAAATACTAAATACATAAGCACTGAATTCTTTTTTATATTAAAAGTTTTTATTTGCAAAACATATGTATGGGTAATTCTTCAACATTAACCCTTACAAAGCTTTCTGTTACAAATTTTCCCCCCTACTCCCTACCCCTTTCCTAGATGGCAGGATATCCACTACATGTTAATTATGTTAAAATATTTGACAAATCGAATATATGTATACATATTTCCACACTTATCATTGTTGAAGTACTGAATTCTTAGAGAAGTTAACTGAGTTACAGGAGAAAACAGACAGTAGAATTAAACTAATAAAAAACCTCAACTTTTTTCTCTCAGAACTAGATAAATCTAACCAAAAAATAAACAAGAAAGAAATTAAGGAGGTGAATAGAATTTTAGAAGAGATTTTTGGAGAAAACTGAATGAAAATGGAATATATCTTGAATATAAAATGGAGTATAACTTGAACTAAAACTAAAAAATAAAAATAAAAAAGAACACACTAACCATCCCCAATTACACACCAAATTAGAAATCCTGAAAATCAGAGAAGAGATTAATAAAACTGAACTAGAACCACTAAATTAATAAATAAAACTAGCAGCAAATTTTATTGAAAAAAACCATAAAATAGATAAATCATTGGTTAATTTGATTTTCTTAAAAGAAGAAAACCAAACTACCAACATCAAAAATGAAAAGGGTGAATTTACCATTAATGAAGATGAAATTAAAGCAATTATTAAGAACAATTATTTTGCTCAATTATATGTCAATAAAAATTTTAATCTAAGTGAAATAGACCGATATTTTTAAATGTAATCTTTGCAGAAACAAAAGGATTCACAAGTGAATTTTACCAGACATTTAAAGAACAATTAATTTCAAAACTATATAAATTATTTGGGAAAATAGGCAAAGAAGGAGTTCTGCCAGATTCCTTTTATGACACAATTATAGTGTCAAAACCTCAACCAGGAAGAACAAAAACAGAAAAAGAAAATTGTAGACAAATGTTAATTTCAGAATAACAGAAAAGTAAATAAAATATAATCAGTAGTAAATGATCATAGTAATCTGATGTTTGATATATGCAAAGATCCTAGCTTTGGGGACGAAAAGTCACTATTTGACAAAAATTGCAGAGTAAACTAGAAAGGTGTTTGGCAGAAACCAAATATAAACCAACATTCACGTCATATACCAAGATCAGGTCAAAATGAGGATATAATTTATTCATAAAGGCTCAAATCATAAGCAAATTCAAATCATAAGCACTGAATGTTTTATTAGTTTTTTAGTTACTTTTTTTGTTATATGTGCACATTTATTTTTTCCATATTTCCCTATGAATCACATTGGGAGAAAAAAATTAGAACAAAAGGTAAAAACCACAAGAAAAAAAACAGAAGAGAAAAAATAAACATGAACATAGGATGTATTGATTTACATTCAGTTTCCATAACTCCTTCTCTAGATGCAGATGGTATTTTCCATCCAAAGTTTATTAGGGTTGCTTTAGATTACTGAAGTGCTGAGAATAGCCAAGTATGTCATATTTGATCAATACACAATCTTGCTGTCATTGTGTATAATACATTCCTGTTTCTTCTTGTTTCACTCAGCATCAGTTAAATCTTGCATGGAATATTTTAAATGTCAGATTTATAGATGAGGGAAGAATTATGACCAAACATGAGATAGAAAACATTATAGGATGAAAAATGGGTATTTTGATTACATGAAATTTTAAAAGTTTTGCACAAACAAAACCAATGATGACATAATTAAAAGGGAAGAAGGAAACCGAGGAAAAATGTTTATAGCAACTTTCTCGGGCAAAAGCCTCATTTCTCAAATATATAGAGAACTGAGTCAATTTTATAATGTCATCCCCTACTTTAAAAATGGTCAAAGGATATGAACAGGCAGTTTTCTGAAGAAGAAATCAAAACTACCCATTATCATATGAAAAAGTACTTTAAATCACTATTAATTAGAGAAATGCAAAGTAAAAACATCTGAGACAACACTTCACACATATCAGATTGGCTACTAAGAGAGATGCTAGAAGGGAGGTGGGAAAAATTGGGACACTAATGAGTCACTGGAATAGTGAATTGATACAACCATTTTTTTTTTTTTTGCTTTTTGCTTTTTGCTGAGGCAATTGAGGTTAAATGACTTGCCCAGGGTCACACAGCTAGGGAATGTTAAGTGTTTGAGACCAGATTTGAACTCAGGTCCTCCTGACTTCAGAGCTGGTGCTCTAGCCATTGTGCCACCTAGCTGCCCTGATCCAACCATTTTGGGGAGCAATTTGGAACTATGTCCAAAGGCCTATAAGACTGTGCATACCCTTTGACCCAGAAATATTACTACCAAGTCTGTATCCCAAAGAGATCAAAGAAAAAAAGAGAAGGACTTATATGTACAAAAATATTTATAGCTACTCTTTTTGTTGTGGCAAAAATTGGAATTTGAGGGAATGCACATCAATCGGGCCATGGCTGAACAAGTTGTGATATATGATTGTGATGGAATTACTGTGCTATAAGAAATAACATGTAGGATGCTTTCAGAAAAATCTGGGAATTTGTGAACTGATACAAAAAAATTAGAATCAGGAGAACATTGTACACAGTAATAGCAATATTGTATGATAAGTTACTGTAAATGACTGAGAATGCTATTCTCACCAATACAATGTTTCAAGGAAATTTTGAAGGGCTTGTGTAAAAATGTTATCCATTTCTAGAGAAAGAACTAATGAAGTCTGAATGAAGACCAAAGCAAACTTTTTTTTTACTTTACTTTTCATGAATTGTTTTTTGGTCATGAATTGGTTTTTGGCCATTGTAACATGGCTAATATGGAAATACGTTTTGCATGACTGCACACATATAATCTATAGCAAATTGTCTGCCTTCTAAAGAAGAGAGTAGTTAAGGAAAGGGAGAGAGAAGGAGGGAATATGGAACTCAATTTTTTAAAAATAAACTCTAAAAATTGACTACATGCAATTGAGAAAAAAATAAAAGACTTAGTGGGGAGAAATGGAAATATTGTTATTATAATGATTCCAACATGAAATGCATACTTTCCATCTGTTACCCCAGACGAGTTTGTACATTCATTGAAAATGCCATGTTATTTTATTAAAGCAGGCATATTTGCTACAAATGAATAAGGTTTGTGACATAGCCATAGCTTGTTAAATTAATTTTGCTTTGTTCTGTAACCTTACTGGTAGAGTTCATGGGGAGAGGGAAGAAAAGGGAGAGATGGAACAGAATATTCATCTCATATTAAATCAAAGCCAAAGTTTAATTTTCAGTTCTTGGCCATACACATTGTTACAAAACAAAATTGAATGATCTATCTATTTATCAATAAGCAAACATAGTTGCAGGTGGGCTAAATCCTCAACCTAAGTACTTTCAAAAGGTCTCACAGTTCAAAAAGGAAATCAGTTATGAGAAATTCAAAAATTAAATTGACCTTCAAATAACAGACTCTGCCCCTGTGCGGAGTCAATGATTGCAATGAAAAATAATGGGTGGTAGCATCAGTACCAAGAGCTCACCAGTAGAAGGATATTCAGAGGTAGCTGGATTATGGGACCTGACCAGGCTTAATCTTACATGAATTCAAACAGCTAATGTCATAAACTCTAATTCTAAATATATAGTACAATGTCACAAATTTGAATTCTCTTATATAGGAAAATATTGTGTTGCCTAAAGAACCTAGTCTTTGACTCCTGAACCCTTGACCACGTTTCCTCCTTGGGCATTCCTAGTTTTGGTCTGGTTTCTTTTTTGAATAATGTAATTGCCTCTGATTCATTCAATTTCAATCCCAGCTACTGATTTTAAGGTGTTGACATTGCAACCTCATGACCCTTTTCAGCTCATAGGATAATAAATCTAGAGCAGAAAAAGATTATCAGGTAACATCTAATCCAACCCTTGCATTTTTACGGATGAGGAAACTGAGGTGACACCCTAGGCCAATGACCCCTCTGATTGCTCAAATTACCACTTTCCCCCATCCTGCCTCCATAGCCTATTCAAGAAAACAGTAAATAAATCTGGAAAAGTAGACTGAAGATGTGCTGTGAAGAACCAGAAATCCCACACAACACAGCTTATATATTTTATCCTTGAGCAAATACAGTGACCTGGAACAGAAGGAGTTCTGGTTAGCATTGGAGTAGCAAGGTCTAAAATAAATCAAACTTTGTATAAAATTCCTCAACCAAAGCAATTTGGCTACTAGGTCTATACTAGTAGGGGAAAACACACTTGTCATTTAAACTCATTTATTTGCTAAATGAAAATTAAATTTTGTAGTTTATGAAAATGGATTATAAATGTAGTCTAAGAATAGAGAAAAAAGACTAATGCTGATGGGAGGAAGGGGAAAAAATAAATACTAATAAAGAGATTGTAGTTTGTTAACAGGGAGATTATAATTAAATTAATTGTATATTAATCTAAAATAAAACATATTTGAAATATAATTGTAAATAATGAATGGCCATTATGCTTTTGATGCTGAATTAGTTATAATATTCTCCTTTCTCCCCATTAAGAACTTACGAACTACCTATGCAAAGGATTAGTCATATTGATCCTCTAAACATTCCATAGCCTCCACAGTGAAACCCAAAGCAACTGCAAAAGAAATTATTTTAAACATCCACATGAAGAGTGCATGAAAAAGGCAGTTATTCAGACAATAACATGCAATTAGACATGCAGTTACTGCAGAGCTAAGGAGACCAGAATTCACAAACCACCTTTTAAGAACTGGCTGTGTGACCCTGGAAAAGTTACAGAACCACTCAATACATTTATCAACTCCTGTAGGTTGCAGAGAAGGTGCTGACTTTCATTTGTCCTCAGAATGTCCTCAGTTGTGAATTCCCTACACCAATGAAGTCACACGGCCAGGTCTCTCTATATGTGTGTATCTCTGTTAAAACACATCCAGAAATACATTTACATTGTAGGTATTACAAATGAATACTGAGCTCCATTCAAAATTGAATAAGGGGACATAATACTGTTTGAAGTAGTATTTTTGATCCCAAGCCACATGCTATAACACAAGTTCATCTCTATCACCAATATTCTCCCCATCATAAAGAAGCACATATAAGTCCAAAGCATAGTGGGTAAATCTTCCATCAACCATTTAGGAATAAGGCAAGCTTTTTCACCATATCACACAATGAATCACTATGAATTAAAGTCCTTCAATGACACATCATCAACCCTTTTTCTATGCCTTCAATAACGGGGCATTATCATTTAGCTTCATGATACAACTTAAGAGATCCTGAATCCTGCCATTCATTCTGTCACTGTAATGTAAAGATTTCTGGGCTTTGCTATTCTCCCAGCAGCTGAATTCTTTTATGCATTATCTCTCCCAATTAAGAGAGCTTGAGTTACTGGAAAGTAGAGGTCTCTAATTCGTCCTTGGAACTTAACATTGTGCTTGAGATATGGTAAACACTTCATACTGATGTTTTACCTAATATATTACAAAAGCTTATCATTAAAGAATAAAACAGCCAGAAAGTCTGACAATACTAAGAAAACATAAAACCAGCTTAAATAAACTTCAAATAATGGAGATGTGTCCCACTTTGAAAAAACCCAATATAAGAAAATACAAATATTTGTAACAAATAAATTTGGGGGCTCACTGTAACTATATACCCAACAATAACACTTATGCATTAATAAAAAATATAATACTTTAAATTGTTTACAATTTTCTGAGATCATATTTGAACTCAGGTCCTCCTGACATCAAGGCTGGTTCTCTATCCACTGTGCCACCTAGCTACCCCAATTTTCTGAGTTTTTTAAGCCCAAAATAAATTTACAGTATGCTTGAACAGAAACTTTTTTGCCTCTTCCTTTTTATCATTGTTAGCATTAATATATCATTTAACTTGCAAAACCAAAGAATGTTCTGCCTCCAATGTGCCTTCTCTAAATAATAACAATAAGGAATTTTAAATTAGGGGACACTCCCAGGTATAACGGGAAATTATTTCATAGTGCAAATGATGTAAAAAGACAGTGATATATACAATATTTTCAGGACATGAATTACAAAAAGATTATCACCCCAAAGGCCAAGTCATTTGAAAAAAGAACACAGAAAACCATTCTTCCTGAAATTCTTAGAGATTTTTCAACCATGTTTCAAAAATGTCCTCTTTCTGTGTTCTCTTCATAAAGAATCAAAGAACCATAGGCTGTGGCCAATGTTTTCATCTTCAAAAATTGCTCAATGGTTCAATGAGATGAGACAAGGAATCAGAAGCCAAGAAAGTCTTACTCATTGTCTTACACACAAAAAATAACTATTTATTGGGCCTCTCTTTATAAGTTTGCTGATTTGTGTAATTTTCACAATTATCTAGTATACTATTTTATTCCCTAAAATTTATAGAGTTTTAGGAACATTATTATTTGTTTTGACTATTTACAGATCCTTTGCAAATAATGCTATTTTCTAAGTGACGTGAAAATCAACATATCTACACATAATTGCTTTTGGGTGAACTAGAAATTAAAACGAAATTTACCCAACAGTTTCCCTGATAAATTCTGAAAGTATGCTGTAAGACACAATACTACTGACCAACTATGAAAACAGAATTCCATCTTTTCAACACCATAACCGAGGGAATCACTTGGTCTCAGAAGAAGCAAATCTCTTCCTAATATCTCAAAGCATCGTTCCTTAAATTTGCTGGCTTATCACTATCATTAGTCCCTCTAAATGCCCTCACAATAAATCTCACCAAGGCACACTGAACAAATTCAGAATGAAGGAAGCACTTACAGTTGAAGATGCCAGGAGGAGGATGTTCAGTTACTAGTAGACAGTTCTCTTCATCACTGTTATCCCCACAATCGTTCTGTTGGTTACAGACCAGCGAGCCAAGATACAAGCATTTACCACTGGTGCAGGTGAATTTGCACTCTGTAAAGCAAGGAAATAAATAAAGACATGTTCAGTGCTGAATTTTTTTCCTTTGAGTCATGAAAAATTGATTTGGTGATTGAGCCTGTCTTAAGACATCAAGGAACCGCGCATTCTCTTCATGACAAAAATGAAGGGCCACAATCAGTATGGAAGTACTTTCTACAAAATTCACAGGAGTGTATAATTTATTCATTTCTCAGTAGCACTTGGGCTTCCATAATTCCTTACAGAATAGCATTAACTCAGTCACACACAGGGGTTTGCTTTTTTTTTTTTTTTTTGGTCCTGTTTACTTCCCAGTAATAGATTGATCACTATGGAGATTTACTTTCTGTTTAAAAACATCTTTGATACATTGCCATACCTCAAATGATGGGGAGAATCTGAGTATTAGTTACACTTGCAAAAAATAGTATCTGCTTCATGGAATGCTAAAGCTGAAGCAGGGGAAGAAGCTTATACAAACTAATGTGCAGTTGTACCCTTGACTTACTGAGAGACCCTGAGAAAAATGCAGTTCTTCATACACCTCTATGGAAAACTAAATTTAATAATGACCTACCTCACATGTACATGATGATAATGATTTTAATGAAAAAATCTGGAAAATTTATGACATACTACACTAAAGAACCTAGGAAGGATGGCAATAAAAGTATTAGCAATATAAAAAAAATCATATCTCAAATTTCCACTTGTCACAATATCTGACCCTTGGAGGTTGGTGAAAATAATTACTGGAAAAGATCATCATTTTATGAGATTTAAATATATATTTTCAAACTTAACAAAGTACTCCTTAAGTTCTTAGTTGCCTTTAATATGAGGGAAAAGATAATGAAATCACCATGAGCATGGACATGTTATTTGTGTAAAGACAGAGGATCATAAATTTAGAGATAGAATAGATCTTTGAGGGCACTTATTTCAAGCTACTCATTTTAAAGCTGGGGACACTCAAGGCCAAGTAATTTGAGTGACTTGCTCAAGGTCATGTAAGGAATAAGTGAAAGAGTAGGATTTGAACCCGTCTTTTTTTTTTTTTTTTTTTTTTTTTTTTG
>JAJPUD010003117.1:136801-166051 GCA_023553655.1 Myrmecobius fasciatus | reverse complement strand
GTCTTCCTGACTTCAGGGCTGGTGCTCTATACACTGCGCCATCTAACTGCCCCTGAACCCATGTCTTCAGTGACTCTTTTCAGCTGATTATACACTGCCTGCCTCTCATTATAAATTTTATATTAAATATATATGTATATATATACATAGAGAGAGAGAGAATGTGTGTATTAGCTCAATGCTTTCCAAAATCACTAGCTATAAACAGTAGGATGGAGAAAGTATAGAATATTTGTATTCTAATTCATTGTTTGGAATTGTGTGATCCAACCATTTTGGAAAGCAATCTGGAATTATATCCAAAGAATTATTAAATTGCCTATACCCTTTGACCCAGAAATATTACTCCTAGATCTATTTTCAAAGATGATTAAGGGAAAAGAAATAGAAGCTATATGTTCTAAAATGTGTATTACATTTCTCTTTGTGGTGGCAAAGAACTGGAAATTGCAAGGATGCTCATCAATTGGGGAATGGTTGAACAAATTGTGACATAGATTGTGATTGAATATACTGTTCTATAAGTAATAATGAGCTCAATGATTTTAGAAAAAACATTGAAAGACTTGCATGGAATAATAAAGAACAAAATAAACAGAACCAAGAAAACACTACATATAATAATAACTGCAATACTGTTTTAAGAAAACATTGAGCAAAGAAGTCATTTTGACTATTATTATTATTCAAATTAATTATAAAAGACATATGAAGACAGATTCTATCTGCATCCAGAGAAAGAACTGATAAATAGAAATTTGTATAGAATAATTTTACATATGTGTGTGTATTTGCGTCTAAGTGATAGCCATCTCAAGGGAGGAGGTAAGAAAAAAAAAAGAAAATTTACAAGATAACTTTATTATATATTTAAAAGGAATAGTAAAGTGTATATAACCGATTTGCAGTTCCATGTATAATCATACTTTTTATTATACTATGTTATGTAAATGCTTATCTTATTCCATAAATTAAAAATAAAATTTTAAAAAGTGAACAACAACAACAAAAAGAAATTGCATAGTTAGTGGTCAGGAATCTGAGTGTTTGTACTAGTCATTTATCTCCTCTATCCTTAATTTCTTCATCTGAAAAATCAGGAAGTGGTTGGATTAAATGATCTTCAAGGTCTTTTTCTGCTGAAGCATTCCATAATTCTATGATTGCAAATAACAGACTGAAAGGAATTATAGGCCCTGCTATCAGTTATACTAATGACTTCTGGAACCACATTAGACAAGTCTCTTAGCTGCTATATAGTGTAATTTCTTCTTCTACAAAAAGAATAATATAGACTATGCTATTTACCTATTGCAGAGAGAAGGAATTTATGTCTTTAAAGCACTTTGGGGAACACTACATAAAGGAGGTAGGCAAACACTTGCATTAAAATTCTAGGGGCAGATGCTTCTATGAAATGAATATAGAAAAAAAAACCAACTAGTGCCTCTGACCTAGTTTTTATTAACATGTGCACATCCCAAGATGCACATGCTCTGATCTAATCACTGGCTGACCTTCTTACCAGTTAGAGAAATGGTTTGTTGAAAGTGATTAGGGTTACCTGTTGAGAGTACCACTTATGCCAATATTTCCCATAGACTGGAAATTTTAAAATTTAGTTTCTTGAGTTCACATTTATAAAGTGATAACTTTTTTGTCATGGGAAAAGTATTTTTTTCTTTTCTTTCCCCCCATCCTGTCAAAATGATGAGAAGACTTTCTCTTGCTTTCCAAAAGAAATTTTCAATTTTGGCTAAATATCAAATACAAAAAGTACATTAGCCAAAAACTGATACTCCCAAAGTTGCTGAAATGATGACTGAAAACAGGGAGGATAATACTACAGTTGAATCAAACTCAAATCTAAAAGTAGTGCAATCCAAATCATCTATTACTATAACTTATATGGAGTTGGAGCTAAATCATTATTTTTGAGTCTCTGTTGATCTCTGAAACAAAATGAAAGAAAAATACAGAAAACTCTCTAATTTGAGGTTGTTGTTCAGTTTTTTCAGTGGCATCCAACTCTTTGTGACCCCATTTGGGGTTTTCTTGGCAAAGATACTAGAGTGGTTTGCCTTTCCTTCTCTAGCTCGTTTTACACCTGAGAAAACTTGGGCATGGGAGGTTAAATGACTTTGCCTAGGGTCACACAACTAGTAAGCATCTAAGGCTGAATTTGAATTCATTTTCCTGACTCCAGAACTGGTACTCTATCCACTGCACCACCTAGCTGCTCCACCACTACTCCTATTTTCAATAAAATAAAACTTTATGAGTATTACTTCAGTGCTATCAAAGCCCCTCACCCCAAAAGTCTGGTTTTAAGAAATAGTCTCCATTTATTGTAAACATTTATTTTATTTCATTTCATATATTCTCATTTTATTGTAAACAATTAAGGAGCTGATATTGTTGGGGGTGGGGAGTTAGTTTGTTCTCTTAAGTAGACCTCTTATTACCACCATCTAAATAAGACTGCATTATTAATTTACTTGACAAATACTATCTTCATAGATAGCACAAAGGTTCACAGTTCAATCTATCTCAAGCAAATTCAAAATTAATAGAATACAAATTAATTACCATTTGAATTATAATTAACTCAATTTATATTAAATAAAAATCACATCATTTACAGGTGAACTTAGATCAAGATTGAATTAGGAAATTATTCAACTTCCCAAATAAAGTATAAGTTACATAGTTTTCCACCATGTCTCCAAGACCTTGTGCTATGGCATTACCTTATAAGTAAAATATAATCATAATTGATGGTGATAATGAAAATGGTTAGCATATGTACAGCACTTTCAGGTAAAGTGCTTTATATATGTTGTCATTTAATTTTCATAATAACTCTGCAAGGTTCTAAGCTAATCCATCTTACAAATGAATTTTATAGAGATTAGAAGACTTGCTCTGGGTAAGACAGCATGTTTGTGACTGAGGCAGGATTTGAACTCAGTTCTTCCTCAGTTTAAAGCTGTTGCTCAATCAGTCTATCATACTACCATCTAAGAGGTCCAAGACAAATCTTATTTAGACTGAACCTCACACTCTGCCATATAGCAGTTTATTATGATTCCAACATATTTTTTATAAGTTTTATATTTCCTGTAATTACATATAAATAAAAATATGTCTGATCATGGACAGCGGTTAAAAGAAAATCACTGGATGAAACATCCAGTTTCTATAGCTCTCTCTTGTAATATTGATGCTAAGGAAATTTGAGGAACCAAGTAGACAACTGTTCTCGATTCTAATGTATCAGAAGCCAGGGAAAGTGCTTAAATGTAGCCAAACTGAAAGGTCACGGAAAGAAAAGAATAAGAGAATTTTTGTTCTCTTATTAAGCTTTCCTCTTTTCTTGTGAAGACTGTTTGATAGTTCTGCCAAGTCAGTAACTAAGAGAAACCAAGATTTTTTAAATGTCAGAAACATTTTAGTGACAAATCTATGATGACTTTCAGATGTACAATGTTTGGATGGGTAAAAGAATGAATAAACCGAGAACCACTGGATTTCCTCAAGGAAATGTAGATTTAGTAACAAAAATATTTGTAGTATTTAAACTATTTTTCTTCCCCAAAGAACTACAGTATGTAAAGAAATATCCAAAGAAAAGAAAGAAACCCTTCTTTGCCATCATACTCCAAAATATTTACCTTCTTTTGATCTATCTGCCGTAACTGAAACCAGATTTCAGTACCTTCTTTATTGGTAAAGTATAAAGAGGACTAGTTTTTAAGTGAGTAAATTTGCATTTAAATCTTATACTCTGTGAGTTTCTGTATACTGAAACAAGTTACAAACTCCTTTTCTCCATTTGAAAAAAATGAAATGGTTTTAGTAGATGATTTCAGAGATCCCTTACAAATTCAGGCTTATGATACCAAAACAAAAAACAAAAAACAAAACAAAACAAACAAAAAAAACCCAAAAAAAACATTTACTCAATGAGAATCTATTAAGATCCACAGTATCCTAAGGTATTGTGCCAGGTTTAGGGGATGAGATAAATTTGGAAGTCTCAATTTTCAAAGAATGTTCCTTCCTTGTCTTTATGTCCAATATGGTATTCACTCCAAATTTAAGATCATTCTACGTTTTCTTATGAAAACCTCCAAATAATTTTGTTTACTTTATAGTTCTGACAGAGTCATGAAGTTTTAAGGATCGAAGAGTCTCTTTTAATCATTTAATTCAAAATCTTCACTCTACACATGAAGAAATAGATTTATAGAGTTTATCCACAGTCTCACAGTAAACGAAAATGAAATTAAAGACATAATAACTCAAGGAAAAGATTTGTAATATTTCCGAAATTAAATATCATTGTAACCTCCAACAGTTAAGATTGTTCAGTTTAGAGGAGACTTTGTGTGCCCAATGTAGAATATACAAAGATCTTACCAGGGTTGTTGCTGTTTTTTACTTTAAAAAATTATTTTAAGATTCTAAAATTAGGAAGACTATTTGAGAATTTCCTGTGAATTTCAAACTTCTGTATAAAGCTATGAACAAGCTGCAATAGGGCAATAACTTGAACTAATTACTTTTAAAACCACATTTTAATATGATTCAAAGCTCAATGTTCAGCCTTGATTTCCAAGAAGGGAAAACTATGCATCTAACTGACTAATTTCTATCCAACTGGCACTGTCAAGATTCTATTGGTTAAAAAGCAGGGAAAAAAGTTGTGAGTTTGTCTTGCACTTTTTTTAAAAGTCTTAGTTTTCACAGATATGATCTCAGTCATAAAATACGGACCTATATACAGTATTACATCGTAGCTGTAAAGTCAGCCTTTTTGTGTGAATTGGCAAAGGATATGATGTTAGCTATTTCTGTTAAATTCATACAGCAACATTATCTTATTCAATTCACACTTCCATCATTCACAAACCTGAAAACATACGGTGATTTGAGCTCTATTATTTCTGCTACTAAAATTTAAAGCTTGCTATCAGGAGAGTGGTCTTCTTAATGTTAAATAAATATAGAAATATTAAAATTATATACTCTATTTCAAAAAAGAATTCATAATTTTCTAAAATTCACGTGAATTAATTTAGATTACAGGTATTGAAACCACTGTTGTAGTCACATTGCTCCAGCAACACTCCAAGGAGAGGCAGGAAACCAAACGAAAATGTAATTAGAAAATATTTAACAAAATAAAAAAATACAATAGGACATAGATAATGTTAATATGTGGTTTTCTAAGTGAATATGCCAGCTACAGGAATTAGTATGTATAGCTCAGTGGCCCTTTAGCTATTTCACATTGATTTAAACTAACCAACAAAAATGACCCTGAAATACATGTGCATACTCCCTTTGAATATTTTAGGTGTTAACATGTCTTCTAAATGTCTTTCCCAGACTCTATTCTCTAGTCACTATACTTTATCCTTTGATGATCCTTTTTAAAATTAATAATAACTTGTATAATTTTAAAAATACTGGATAGGTTGCAAGGGGCCAGATTATGAAGGACTTTGAATGTCAAACAGATACTGAGGATAGAAGTATCTTCAACAATAATAGGAAAGTCAGGAAGAAAAGGCTTGGTGGGAAAGATAATGAGTTCAATTTTGGACGTATTGATTTTAAGATTCTTTGGGACATTCAATTTGAAACATAGAGTCTGCAGGTGAGAAGAGAGGTTAGAGCTGGATAAGTAGGTCTGAGAATCATTGAAATGCCCTATACTTGGAACATAAGGTATTATCATTTTTTACCTTTGTATTCCTTTCTCCTAACATAATGTCTTTCAGACATACAGTAGGTACTTGGTAAAAGTTTCTTGAAACTTTCATTGTTAGACACAAGTTTTCAATGAGTAATAAAGGATTTAATGAACATAGCTGTTGTGGTTGTTGAATCATGTCAGATTCTATATGACCTCACAAATTATCCATAGGGTTTTCTTGGCAAAGGTACTAGAGTAGTTGCTATTTCATTCTCCAGTGTGTCCCCATCTTAGATGACAAACTGAGGCAATATGGATTAAGTGACTTGTCTAGGATAATAAAGGTAGTAAGAATCTGAGCTGGATTTAAATTCAGATCTTCATCACTCCAGGACTGCTGCTCTATCCACTGTACCACCTAACTGCCCTTTATTTACCTAGAAGATATTATTAAAACGAAAGAATGAGGTATAAAAAATTTTGTATAATTGACTTCAAGTCCCAAGTTATCTTGAGATTTCAATTCAAAATCATCTGAATCAGAGGTTCATGCTCTGCGACCTGCTTAGAATATGACATTACTTTTCCTAGTCAAAAAATCATAGTATAAAGAACTTAAATCTGAGGTTTATACTCTGTGCTATAAATTAACACACCAGCATTTAATGAAAGTAAGTATTTTAAGTGAACTTACTAATACTGTCCTTGTCCTTTGGAAAGATGAATATAACAGTAAAAAAACTTTTATTTTTTTCTGTAATAAGGTTGACAGGAGGACTGCCCATAATGATTAGTAAGAAAGTTTTTAATGACCTCCAAATCCATCTCAGTGATAGCATTTATTTCTTTTATACAAGGGAAAGAATTCTTTTAAGGTCTCTAAAATTCTCTGATAAGATAAGTAAGAAATCTACAATATGCAAATATAGCCCACAGTATATTAACATATTAGATTCCATGCAATTATAGGATTTGCAGCTGGAAAGGATTATCAAGTCCTATGACTTCATTTCACAGAGGAGGAAACAATAGTCCAGAGACATTGTGACTTGTTTAAAATCCAAAAGATAATAGATAGTATATCAATTGTGAATTGAAAACCAAAACCTCTATTCTTTCCAAAATACCATAGTCTCCCCTGTTCCACAGTTATCCTCCAAAGGATCCTGCAAATAAATGGTAGTCTTCCTTAATAAATGAAAACTTCCTATTCTAGCAGTGGATGTTTTGAAGACCAACAAATCGTTATCATCCAGATTATTTCACTTTACCTTTGTTAGAACTTTTTTTACAGTTTATTAAGTACTTTCATACTTTATATTATTGTAATATAATATAATTATATATTCCCAGACAATCCTGGGAAGTCATGTCCGATTCTCCAGTAATCCCATTTGGGGTTTTCTTGGTAGAAATACTGGAGTGGTTTGTCATTTCCTTCTCCAGTTTATTTTATCAATGAGGAAACTGAGGCAAACAGGATTACATGATTTGCCCAGGATCACACAGCTACTAAGAGTTTGAGGCCACATTTGAATTCAGGAAGATGAGTTATCCTGACTCCAGATTCAGTTCTCTATCCACTGCTATCTTATGGACATCATTAATGTCATTTTTTTAATAGATGAAGAAATACAATGACAATCATATTTTAAGGCTTGAAGCAGCAGAGAGAGCTTAGGAGAAATCTGGAAATTCTATTTCTACTTCTCAATGATTTACTGATGGGTCAAAATTTAATAACTTAAACTACTCAGTTTTTTAAAAAAAATTTATTTCTGTTTTAGGGGCTTCATTACATAAAGTGTGAAAAAGCAGAGTTATACATTTGTTTGGGTTTTTTTTTACGAGTTTTTCAAAAAGGATTGGCTAAGCCCTCATTGTAAGTCTTTGAAAAGAAAGTATTTTGAGTGTGATAAATGGGTCGTTTTCAGTCAAGTCTGACTCTTCATGATCCTATATGGGTTTTCTTGGCATAAATATTAGAATAGTTTGTTATTTCCTTCTCCAGATGAGGAAACTGTGACAAAACAGGAATAAGTCACTTGCCCAGCATCACACAGTAAATAAATATCTGAGGCCAGATTGGAGCTTAGAAAGTTAAGTTTTCCTAACTCCAGGCCTGGTACTCCATCCACTGTGTCTTCTAGCTGCCTCATTCAACTCCACATCACATACTTTTCCACTGTTTTTTTGGTTGACCAATAAGTTTATTTCTTTAGAGCCTGTGGCCTTCTCCTAGTAGAATATGGATGTTTAAAAAAAAAAAAAAAAAAAGCTAAGTCTTTGTTTCACAGAGAAACTTGGAGTTGTAAAAAGTTCTAGGCAATTTACCAAAGGAAATCTGGTCTACTCTCTTACTCCTCCTCCTTCATTCTGGATCCAGAATTTCTACCTTCTATGCCTGTTCAGGATCATAGATCAAAGACTTAGATCTACAAAGGATACATACTTGCACTGAGCAAGACTCTACACTGATAAATCCAAATCATAATCATCATCACCATTGCCTAGTGTACTGCATAGTGCAAGGTTTTGCCTTTTATGGTAGGCATTCCTATTTATTATCAGTACCCTTCTAGCAGCTGTGCCAAAAATGAACTGTTAATAAACCTATGCTTTCTCAGTTTCTTTAATAAAAATCTTTAATGGTAAATGGAACATACTAAGTGTGTGTGTATATATGCATATATAATAACCTCTTGCAAACCTCTGATTTTGATCCACTGAATAAGCAACATTAATCATAAAACTTAACAACTGTACTAAACTCAACATCCAATGTCTTTTTCATAGCCACCCAAAGCATAATTCAGTGGATTGCTCATTAGCAAATCCCTCTCAATCCTACACAGAGCTAAGAACAGAACTATATTATCCCTATCACATCATGGGAGTTGGGGAAAAGTGCTTTTGCAATGTGGAAAATCCATGTAAAATGTTTTGGCTCTCCCGTCATATCGGAGAAGTCAGAATTATTATGGTATTAAAGTATAAAATATGTTGATATTATACAGTATATATATATATATTTTATACAATTCTGAGTTTCTAAGCTTTTTTCAGTATTGTCTTGGCCTTCTGCAAAACTCCCAAAAAATTCCCACTTAATTTCTTATATCAACCCGTGACATATCAAAACTGTAATAGAGAAAATCGCATTGTGGAGGGGATAAACCTATTCTATGATATACTAAAACCTATACAAAACTGGAAATCTACTAGGCTAGAACAACAAGGTAGTAGTAAAGCTAAACTGCATAGCACTGAGAAAGAGTCTATACTGATAAATCCAAATTATCACATAACTTCTTTAACTGATTCATTCATTCTATACATTCAATGTACAGATATTTACTAAGCCTCTTAATGTGCAAGGAGTTTTATTAAGGATCAAGTCCTGCCATGTGAGCATTTTAAATGCCTCCAAGATCAAATTCTCTATTTAACATTCAAACCCTTTTATAACCTAGCTCCCTCTTACCTTTCCAATCTTCTCATACTTAAATACCCCAAAAGGTTCTCTTCAATGCAGTAATATTGGCCTCTTGGCTGTTCTCTGAACAAGATATTCCTCTCAACTCTAGACATTCTCTCCGGCTGTCCCCCATGTCTGGAACTCTGTCCCTCCTCCACTCCAACTACTTAAATCCCAATTAAAATCCCAATTTCTACAGGAAGCTTTCCACTTCTTGATTCTACAGCCTTCCCTCTTTTAATTATTTCCTACTTATCCTGTATATATCTTGCTTTATATATACTTGTTTGCTTGGTCTCTCTACCATCAGATTATAAGATCCTTTGAGGGGAAGGATGGCCTTTTGCCTCTTTGTATACCCAGCAGTTAACACAGTGACTGGCACATAGTAAGTGTTTAATAGATGTTAATTGATCAATTCATTGAAGCCTCTACACTTTAAAATATTCTTTTCTCTTCACCCACCACAAATGAATCATTTCTATAGCTTACTCTTCATTATTCAAGTGATGATTATCTAAATTATTTCTTCCCCTCCTCCTCCTCTTCCTTCGTCTCCTCCTTCTCTCCCTCTCCCTGTCCCCCTCTCATTCCCCAACTTCTCTGCCCCCCACTTTTCTCTCTCATTCCCCAACTTTTCTGCTACCTGAATTCTAATCTTAGCTTATCATGAGTGCTTCCACTGACTTGGGAATCCAAAGAGAAGGAAATGAACTTGAATTAATCAGTTATTCTTAGTGGCTTTCATGAAGTTTTGAAAGAAGAATAGGTTAAAATCATTGGCTAAAGCAAGATTCTAAATTACCTTTCTTCGGCCATTCATTTATTTATAATATCTCTTCCTTAATTTAATGACTAATTAAGAACTCTCTCCATGTGCTCTTTTATAGTTAACTGGAATAAATGGTAATTCTCTATTTTTTGCACAGTACCAATGTATTTAGGAGAGAAATTCAATTTCTCCTCTCTGGATCTTCCCAGGATACAACAATCCTTCCCCAATCTACTTTCTAACACAAAAAGAAATGCCTCTAGTAACCTCCAAATTTATAGTGGCTTTCATGCTCTAAATATTTACTAGTTCTTTTTCCATCTTGAAATTATATTTCATTTACTGACATGTTTAAATTTTGTGCCTTTATCCCTCCCCTCTTCACAACTGCCTCTTCCCCTCCCCCAGTGGCAAATAAGCTTCTTGAGGACAGGAACTTTTTTTTTTCTCTTGTGTTTCCAGTACTTAATACAGTGACTTTTCAAAGTAGGTGCTACATAAATTTTGGAGGATGGATGGATGCAAGTATGGGGATTGAAACTAAAAAAAGTGAAAGGGTTTGTTCATTGTTTATTATTTATATAAAAGATCTACATGAGGAAAGTTGTATTAAGGAATTTGTATCTAGATCTAATCCTCTACAATTGAAAATGTTCTCAGTCTTCTTTCAAGGTAGAAACTCATCAGAAACTCAAACTTCTCGAAGAAGTCAAAAGATGTAGTTGGAAATTCTCTGCTAAGGCTCTACTCTATCCCCTTCAGAAAATTCTACTTTATGAATAATTCTATCTTCCTTGTGCATTGTGTGTGAGTTGCCCCAGAGTACCAGATATTTGCCCTGTAATATCTATATTTATTTACCCTTACACTTTTTAGCCTTTTTAAGCCAAACTATTAGATCTTCTACAACCCTACTTAACTTTTTATAATATTCAGGCTATGTCATTTGTCTTTGATCCTTTAACTCTGTTATTTTATTTTATTTATTTTTTAAGGAAACGGGAAGCATCAGTAAAAAGAATACAGCCCTACTTATGCCATGTGCCCCAGACAAGAGAGGCTAAATGGCTTTCCCTTGTTAGCTCTTTAGAAGCCCTCTGAGCAAAGAAATATTCCAGGAAGGATCCTTGACCTAAACAGCATCTCCCTAAGGAAGACAACATAGCCCTTCACACAAAAATGCACCTCCTCCAAAGTCCATTAGTTTCAAATTAAATAAGGTTCTCTCCTAAGAGAAGGATAAACCCTTCTGAGGCTTATTTAGGTAGCCAGGTAGTGCAGTGCAGTAGATAGATCAATGGATCTAGAGTTAGAAAAACCCAAGTTCAAATCCAGCCTCAGACACACACCAGCTGTGTGACTTCAGGCAAGTCACTTCACCTTGTTTGCCTCGGTTTCCTCATCTGTAAAATGAGTTGGAAAAGAAAATGGCAAATCACTTTTTTGCCAAGAAAACCTCAAATGGGGACATGAAGAGTTAGACAAGACTGAAACAAATGAACAACAAAAAATAGTAAAAAATGTAATGGGAATCCAGCCCATGCCCAAATCTGGTATATCTTTGAAATAAATGTTCTTTGTAAAAATTAGTTCAATGTTGTGATTAAATGAAAATAATATACTATTCACTGGACTTTTAAAATGAGGGAACACAGCCAGTTGGGGCTTGAGCCAGTGAAATAAAAGATTGATTTCCAACACCCTTAAGATACCTGAGAGCCCTAGGGAGAAAGGGGAAGAAGAAGTAACGGACTTGCTCTTGAGACTATGGAGTCAGAGTCAATTGTGTTAATAATGGAAAACTAGAACAAAATCTCTCATCAAGACAGGACTTCAAGTGGATTGCATTTGTATTTAGTATCCTCAATTCCCTTCTTACTAGGAAAGCAAAACAGAAGTTTGGCTGATGTCTGTGTTATTCCCACATGGGTCTTTAAGTCATACCCCAATTAGATCAACTCACTCTCTGACAAAGCCCAATCCTATGAAGGCCAGATTAGGGTCTCCCCACCCCTTTATGAGCCTCCTGGGCAAGAAATTTGCAACACATGTTGACTTTAGTAGTTTCCAGTTTCCTATGATGGATTTCCTTGAATATCAGTCCTTTATACAACTTTCTATGCATATCAAGAGACTATATGCAGAAGATAGTCTTTGGCACACTTGGGATTCTCTGAAATAATAGAACATACAAGACCTAGGTTTCAACTCTGATCCTTCTCACATGGAATCTTAACTGATAATATTTTCATTACCCCAAATTCATCATCAAGCTGTCTGCATTTCTGAAAACATGCCAAAATCACAAGATTTGGATCTGGAAGAGACCTTAGAGATATCTAATACCCAACTATTTTTCAAATAAGAAAACTTAAAGTCTGGAGAGATCAAATTACTTGTTCAAATGATTTTCCTGAAGAATGATCTAACTTTATCCAGCTCCTAATTCAGTAAACTCCTCTAACTTTCCACTGACTCAGGATTAAATTTAAACTTTTCTGTTTAATATTTACATCCCTTTACAACATGACTGGCTCCTTTCGACATATCAAGTTTTTTTGACACATCATTTCCACGTTCTCTATGGTGCAGCCACAATGACCTATTTGCTGTTCTCATACTATGCTGTTTCCTATCCTCCATGTCAGAAAGGCATTTCCTCCTCAGTCTACCTCCTCTGAGACAAAACTCCAACGCCACTTTTAACATGAACTTTCCTGCTCCTCCCAGATGTGAGTGCTCTCCTTCCCAATTTTATTCAGTATTCATTTTGGATAAATTCTGTGTGTACTTATATATATATATATATACATATATATACATGTGTGTGTTATATGTATATAACACACACACACACACACACACACACACACACACACACACACACACACACCTCCCTTTAAGGCAGGATTTCCTTGAGGACATAGATTGTTTCCCTTTTGTCTCATACTAAGTGGTTAGCATAGAACCTGACAGAGTAATATCCACTTAATAAATGTTTGTTGATTTATTAAAGTAGTATAGCCAGTATTTCAATGAAATTATCCTCTGATTCCCAATTCAGTTCTCTTTCTATACTGTACAATGCTACCCTGTAGTATTTACTACACTTTACCCTTATCATTGGAATCTAAAGCAAATGACAATTCTGTCTTTTCTTTCCATATTATTCTCTTTTTAAACTCTTTACCAGCTGAAAGTTCTACCCTTGTCAATTACCTCCTCCCTTAGTATCTTTTTTTTTTTTTTTGCTTTTTGCTGAGGCAATTGGGGTTAAGTGACTTGCCCAGGGTCACACAGCTAGGAAGTGTCTGAGACCAGATTTGAACTCAGGTCCTCCTGACTTCAGGGCTGGTGCTCTAACCACTGCGCCACCTAGCTGCCCCCCTTAGTATCTTTTCAAGTCATAGACTATAATCAATCTGTGTCTCTGTATAACTCCATTTCAAATTCTTCTCGTACTTTTCTCTTTTGGTGATATGGGTGAGGAAATCCATAAATTCTTCCAGGTAAACTAAGTCTTAACTAATCAAAAAAGTGTCAATGACAAAATAACTGAGTAAACTAGTACATGGTAAAATTTCCTATTTCTCAATTATCTTCTAATTAAAATATTTAATTGATTTTAAAGTAAATCATTTCTCCTATAAATTAAAGCGATTTTTCTATTATTTTTCTCCCGCTAAAAGAGATAAACAGCTATATGCTTTCTTTTCCCAATCCAATAAACACATTTATTCACAGGGCACACAGAGAGTAGGTAAAGAGTGGCATGTGAACACAAGTCCTATGCAAACTCTTTTCAACATACATGATCTTTCCAGTCATTCTGCTACTCTTAAGACTCCAGACTGAAGTACATAATATAAACTCACATCATTGATAGGCCTAAATATACTAATTAAAATGGGAAAAAATGGCTTAAAAGAAATCCTTCCAAATGCTGTAAGTTCTAATTCTAATTCACTGATAATCCATGTCCCAAGTCACTTTTGCTCAATTATTTCAGGTGCATCCAACTCTTCTTGATCTCATTTGGGATTTTTGGCAAAATTTACTAGAGTACTTTGCCATTTCTTTCTCCAATTCATTTTATAAATGAGGAAACTGAGGCAAATGAGGTTAAGTAAATTGCCTGTTAACTAAGTGTCTGAGGCTAGTTTTGAATTCAGGAAGATGAGTATTCTATCTACTGTACTACCTAGCTGTCCCTATATCACAAGTCATACTGGACAGAAATATGTACACAAATAGGCAAAATCACTGACAAACTATATGGAAATATAATTATGACAGTCCTACAAAGTATGCTTAAATGTATGTATATATATATATATATAATCAGAATAATTTTCCTTTGTTCATTTTAGAATTTAATAGAGCAAAAAGATAAGCTGATCACGTATCACTGACAGCCTCTCAAAAAAGAATTTAAAAAGTCTACCAGACTCATGTGGCAAATATAGAGGGATCACAGATCAAAATCTGGAGGGAGAATCTTAGTGGCTATATGGTCCAAAGACTCAATATTTCAGGTGTAGAAAACTGAAGCCCAAGAAAGTTAAGTGACTTGCCCAAGATTAAACAGGTATATGAGCAGAATTTGAACCTGATATCTTTGACTTTGGAGCTCTTTCCAGTACACTACACTACTTGATGAGGTGTAATATGCATCACTATGAGGAACATCTACATTGATGAAACCACAAGTATATCTGAGTATAATATTAAAGTAAATTCACATAACATTACATCAAGGGCATGGGGAAGTGAGGGGGGAAGCATTTTGTTCAAAGAAGAGAAATGATTTTATTTCTTTGGCTTGACAATCTCTGGGCTGTAATAAAATGCCCATGCAGATTCTTCCACTAAGAAGGGAAGATACAAGAAAAACAGCATTTGACTGTAATTTACATACTTTTTCCTCAGATGACTTTATATCACTAGAAGGGCCTAACTCTTTGTCCGTCCATATTTTCAAAGCTGTACAAATCACACAGGCAAGCATATTTTCATCTCAATTATATTTCTAGGCTATGGCATCATAAAGCAATACACAACACACTAAGACCTGATTTTCCTCACTCCTACCTTATATTCCATCAAATAGCCAACTAGGGAACTTCTACAATGTTGTATAGCATAGACAGATGTGGTTGTTTGTCCTGAGCTCTGGAAGAGTACAATGATATCAGGGAGGTGCCATGACATGCAAATGAATTGGATTAAGTGAGGGAGGGGTATGCAAAGTCACCAGCCTCATTTTCTCCTCCAGAGTCATCTGGGTTCAGTGTCAAGACAGAGACCTGGATAAATGGAGATGGCCCTGGATGCAGTGCATATAATGGCTATACTTGGACACAAAAAGATTTAAGTTCAAAACATAACGGCAGCACTTACTCATTATGTGACATTGGAAAAGTCATTTAATAGCTCTCAGGCTCAGTTTCCTTATCTGTAAAATGAGAGTAATAATAGCATCTATCTCACAAAGTTGTGAAAAATCAATAAGAGGATACATGCAAAGTATTCTTCAAGCCTTAATGTCCTATATAAATATGATTTTAGATGGTTACTGGAGATTCAGAGATTAAATGACAAAGTAACTGCATACTTCATACCAAGTTTTCCTGACTCCAAGTCCACTGGGCTCTATCAACTATGCCAAAATTTTCTCCGACTAAATGGTACCTTCTACCTGAGGAATTTATGGAAGGTATAAACAACTTAAATTGGCATAATTGTAGAGACATAGGAAGGGTACAGAAGAAGGAGCTACACGAACATTAACAACTATTTAAATAATCTTATCTATAGCAACAAAACAAGAAACTCACTTTATGTCATTACATGACATTACTGGTGGATCTTTCTCCCTAAAATTTTAAGCACAAAACACTTTATTTTGTACTTAACATGTAATATTGTACACACAGGAATAGAATAGAAATATCAAGAATAATGCTAAGGAGAAGTAAGCAAGAACAATTTGAAGAAGACATAACATTTGGTGCCATGCAAGTTTCTCTTAATCTTTAAGTAGCAATTAGTGGCATTTCAGGAGACTGGATACCTAGACAACTCATTAACTAAAGCTGTGAACAGCTGAAGACTGCCTCTTTCCAAGAGTGGTTAGCTCTTTTCTCCAAGAATCTACACATTTAAGAAACAACTGGGTACAGTGACTGGGGAATGGCTAGACAAAATGAGATTCATGAATCGACTAGAATATCGTTATTCTGTGAAAAATAAGTGAATGTGAAGAATTCAAAGTAAAGGAAAACTTTTGTGAATACATACCCAAGAGAACTAGAAAAACAATATATAAAATGACTTTCCAATGTAAATGGAAAGAATGAAAAATTGAAACTGAATGCTGTTTAATTATAATGAACAAGCTTGGTCCAGAAAAACAACTGAGGAGGAAAAAAATAAGCACTTATTAAGTGTTCTGCACTAATTGCTTTGCAGATATAATCTCTTTTTATTCTCACATTTTCTACCCTGGGAGGTAGATGATATAATTATTCACATTTTACAGGAAAGGAAACTGAGATAAATAGAGTTTATGTAATTTGTCTCAGTCACAAACTGGCAAATGTCTGAGCCAGATTTGAACCTAGGTCTTCCTAACTCAAGCCCAGTGTTTGATTTACTTTGTCACCTCTCTCCATTCTTTGTAGAAGACTGGGACTATGGGTATGGAATACTATCAGACTCATTTGCTAGTTAGTTTTGTTGAGCCACATTTTTCCCTTTTTCTTTTTAATTTTTTGTTACAAGGAATGGTTGACTGAGGAGGAATATTTTTGGGAATAAAGATGCTGTAAGAATAAAAAAGGAAGAAAGGAAGGAAAGAGGGAAGGGAGGGAGGGAGGAAGGAAGGAAGGAAGGAAGGAAGGAAGGAAGGAAGGAAGGAAGGAAGGAAGGAAGGAAGGAAAGAAAGGGAAGGAAAGGGAAGGAAAGGGAAGGAAAGGGAAGGAAAGGGAAGGAAAGGAGAGACTAGCTAACTTGTTGCCTGGTTCAAAAGAGGTATTTCACTAAACATCCATTTATTCTTGATATAGTTTCTGTGGGCATATTAAAAAGTGCTGCTGAAACTGTAATCAATACTATTAACATATCAATAAAATGTTGATACTGGTTTTCCACCCCCAACGATGCCATGTTCATTTATCTTTTGTGCATCTCACATGTTTTTTGTTTTTGGTATTTTCTCTTTGTTTTCTGTTACTTGGATTTTGTTGTGCATTGTTTAGTCATTTCAATCATGTCCAACTCTTCTGGCTTCCATTTAAGGTTTTCTTGGCAAAGATATTACAGTAATTTGCCATTCTTTTTCCAAAAGATGAGGAAACTGAGGTAAACAGGCTTAAATGACTAGCTCAGGCTACGTGACTTAGCTAGTAAGTGTCTAAGGCCCTATTTGAACTTGGAAAGATGAATCTTCTTTGTTTCCAGGACTGGAACTATATCCACTACACTACAATCTTATTTTTCTTTCGGGCATTAGCTTTTATTTTGTAACTGACCCAACTGTTTGTGAATGTTTACATTTCTGTCTTTCTCCCACTGTGCTCAAGTAGATTTTAATTCTATAAACAGCTGATTGTGGAAATAACTTGTCAGAAGAATGTCAACATTTAAAAAGAAAATGAGGATATATTTTTGAGGGCAGATTGTGATTGGAAGAAGCAACAAGTTTCAAGATTGGTTTTCCCCCCCAATAAAGAATTACAAACCAATCAATAACCAGATAAATTTTTAAACACTCTCCAAGTAAAAACATCCTTCAGATAAAGCAAAGAAGAAAAGAAGCTAGATAAGAGTTCAAATCCTGATTCTGAAACTTACTAGCTTTATAACCCTGAGCAGATCACTTAACCTAAGCCTAAATTTCCAAATGTGTCAAATGAGATGGTTTGGCTCTAAGATTCCTTCTTGCTCTAAATCTATGATCCCATGAATTTTCTCAATTAATTTTTTTGTATTTTTATGTATGTTATTATCTTTTTTAAATTATAGATTTTATGCAAAGATAGTTTTTTAACATTCACCCTTTCAAAACTTTGTTGCCAATTTTTCTCCCTCCCTTCCCTTTATCTCCTTCCCTAGACAGAAAGTAATCCAATATTTGTTAAATATGTACAATTCTTCCATATATATTTCTGCATTTATCATGCTGCCCAAGAAAAATTAGATCAAAAAAAGAAAAAAAAAGAGAAAGGGGGAAAAAAAAACAAGAAAACAGCAACAAAAAAGATGAAAATACTATGTTGTGATCCACATTCAGTCCCCACAGCCCTTTCTGGACACAGATGGCTCTCTTCATCACAAGTCTATTCTCAATTAATTTCTTAAACTGACTGGGTAAAACACTAGACTGGATTTCGTTCTGGCTCCACTGCTGACTTGCTAAATTACCTTGAAGAAACCACAACTTTTGTTTCTCAGCTTCCTCACCAAACTAATCAAAATTCAAGCAATTCTTTCTCCAATTCCATACCACTCTGGTCTAAGACTCTATTAACTCTATTAACTCTGTTTCTTTCTGTTCCATGAATAGTTCATCCACTTAACCATCCACTTAACCATCAGCTTAATCTATCCCACTAATCCATTCCTTTGTTACCAGGATTTTATCTGCATTTACACCAAATTATTTCAGAGAGATAGAGTTTGTGTTTGTATATATTGTTTGCTTTAGGATGTAAGCTCCTAAAGTGGAAAACCCAATAGCCTTGTAAGTGGATATTGTAGCACAAGACTGATTTTCCTTCTGTTTCTTTTACTTACCACTGGGCGATTTTTGAATCTCTGCTAGGAAGGAAGTTGTTCTTGGTTGTCCTTCATTATCAAAGAGGGCCAGGACTTCAGAGATTTGATACTGTGACATGCAAGTGAATTGGATTTAAGTGTGGGAGGGCTGTGCAAGATCACTTGCCTCATTTTCCCCTCCAGAGCCATCTGGGTCCAGTGGCCATAGACCAGGATGACTAGAGATGGCCCTGGATGCAGTGGGAGACCCTGGCCTTTTTAAGCTAAGGGATTTTTGTTTTTTTTTTGTTTGTTTTTTGTTTGTTTGTTTTGGTTTGGTTTGGTTTGGTTTTTAAACAGATCTCAGTTTAATTGAGGTTGCCCTCATTTAGTAATTAAGGCTAGGTAGCAATTGAGGCAAAAAAAACCCAAAACTCTTCTTTCAGCTAGTAAAAAAAAAAAATCTAAATAAATAAATAAATATGAGAGGGGAAGACCCTCAGAGTTTCTGACCAAAGCAGAAATGACTGCTATTTACATTCACTCTAAGTCAATCAGGACCCAAACAATGACTGAATGGGAAGGGATACCTGTAAAGCACTGACTACTGGATTTAGGAGTCAGGAAGATTTGTATTCATATTCTCCTTCTATCACTTGACTAGGTATATATTTCCATGAGAAAGTAAATGAATGAAAATTTCAGTTTCTTTCACTATGGAGCAAGGCTAACAATGTCTATACCACCTATATCATGGAGTGTGGTGAAGCTTAGAAGGAATAGCATATATAAAGTGTTACCTAAGTGTCAGCTCTGATTCTTAGGTATAAAAATGGGTCCAATGAGTCCATAAAGGCTATATTTATTCAGAACCTATCGCAGCTGGGCACTTAATAAGCACAGTTTGGTTGACATGTTAGCTGAATAATTTGCTATCATCTACTTTCTATCCAGAGCTAATATGATGAAGAACCTGGGGTGACTGTCATGGGACCTTACACTTTGTGCAGCTAGTCAGTGACTCAGAAAAAAATGCCAGTGGAGGAAAGAAAAGGCAATTTATTCCTTCAATAATCATACATTAAGGGCATAAGCTAGGAGCTGAGGATACAAAAACAAATTATGACAAAGTTGCTGCTGTTATAGAATTTATATTCTATTGGGGGAGTGTTTGATATGGTCCCTTTTGCAGATTAATATAATATAATATTTATATAATTAATATAAAATAAGGTACAGGATAAAAGTGGTAAAGGAGGCATCTAGATAATATTAAATGGGAAAAAATACATTCATTTTCAGGACTTAGAGGCTTCAGTGACAAAGTAAAAACTGAGCAGATCCTTAGAGGAAACTAAGATTCAGAAAGGCTAAGATAAGGAGAAAATACATTCCAAACTTGAAAATGGCCAGGACAATTGCAGGGAAGAGACAATAAATTGAATTTGGGAAATATCTATACTGTAGTTTCTTAAACTGTGGGTCACAACCTCATATGAAATCTCTTAACTAAATGTGGGAATCAAGAAATTATAATTTATTATCAGTAAATATTTGATTTGTATACCTGTTTTATATATCTATGTACCTGGAGTCATTCAAAATTTATCAAGTGAAAATGAATCATGAGTGGGAAAAGTTTAAGAAGCCCATTAATCAATTCATGCATCCTTCCACTATCAACAAATTTTTCAATGACATCTTTTAAGAGCTAGAAGTAGAAACTTTTCTATTGTTGCTAGCAACTGAAATTAGGCAAGTGGTACAAAAGGCATGCTGAGTTAAATAAAACAATCAGATACTCCTATGTGGGGAGATACAGACACCCCAAATACTGGCCTCAATTTCCAAAGGTTGTTCAACTCTCCCTGACCTTGAACCCCACAGCAAACAGCCATCTGGTAACTATTTTAAATAGTTATCCTGGACAACTAGGTAATAAAGTCAGCTGTTTCTTCATACAGCCTCCAAAAGCTCTGGTTTGGGAAGGTAAAATAGAGATAGAATGGTAACCCTTAACACCAAACAAACAAAAATATTTTGGGAGACAGGATCAAAAGAGGACTCCCCACACCCTCAAATATCATAACATTATTAGTTATTAGGAATTAACTGTATGGATGATCCAGCATAACTAACTCCTTCATTTTTTAGAGAAGGTTAATTAAGATCCCAGAAAAGTAAAATGATGTTCGAAGTCACAGAGGAAAGTTCTTTCAACTCTTTCAGAAACTTTATCAGAACTAAAAGGAAATCAAATGGAGGCTAAATCTCAGAGCTTCACTCACAAACTTTTAGAGTCTAAGAAAGCTCTTGTCCTAAATTTATTCTCCCCCACCTCAATGCCCATCCCTACATACATACCCAGTTCCCTCTTGGAGCAAAATCTGAAAAACCTAAGAGGCCAAATTTTTTTTAATAATAGCTTTTTATTTTTAAAATATATGCAAAGATAGTTTTCAACATTCACCTTGCAAAATCTTGTGTTCTAAATTTTTCTCCCTCCTTTCCCCCACCCCCTCCCCTAGACAGAAAATAATCCAATATATGTTAAACATGTAAAATACTTCTATATATATTTCTACAATTATTGTGCTACACAAGAAAAATCAGATCAAAAAGGGAAAAAAATGAGAAAGAAAACAAAATGCAAACAAACAACAAAACAAGGTTAAAAAATACTGATGTTGTGTCTGCATTCAGTTTCGACAATCCTCTCTCTGGGTACAGATGGCTCTCTCCATCACAAGACCATTAGAACTGGCATGAATCGCCTCATTGTTGAAAAGAGCAATGCCCATCAGAATTGATTTTTGGATAATATTGTTGTTACTGTGTACAATTTTCTCTTAGTTCTACACACTTCACTTAGCATCATTCATGCAGGTCTCTCCAGACATTTCTGAAATCCTCCTGCTGATTGTTTTTTATAGAACAATAATATTCCGTAACATTCATATACCATAACTTATTCAACTATTCCACAACTGATGGGCATCCACTCAGTTTCTAGTTCCTTGCCATTACAAAAAGGGCTGTCATAAACATTTTTGCACATGTAGGTCCTTTCCCTTTTGTTATGATCTCTTTGGGATACAGTATGTCAACTTATTTCAAAAGTTTCTTAAAACGTTTATCAGATTGTTTTCATAAACAATCAGATTTCAAGGAAATCCATTAAACTATACATGATTGATGTCTACAATTCATAGAACTGATCATTTCTTAAAGAACAATAATATTCCATAATGTTCATATACCATAACTTATTCAGCTCCAACTGAATGAGCATCCACTCAGTTTCCAGTTCCTTGCCACTACAAAAAGGGCTGCTACCAACATTTTTGCACGTGTAGGTCCTTCTCCCTTTTTTATGATTTAAGAGGCTAATCATATATATATATATATACATATATGTATGTATATGTACATACATACATACATACATAAATATATGTAAAGTCCCCAGAATAGTAGAAGTAGAGACATACAAAGAGGAAGTACTGCTCTGTAGAAAAGCTAGAAAGCTTTTTCTTTACCCTACCTTGCCATGACTGAAGGCCCATTTCCCCTCCATATTTTTGAGATTGAGTTAGATTGAGGAACAACTCTTGAAGGGCTGGCTCTTTTTCTCTGAGAATTCTTAGGCCTTGAGATCAGGTCCCTATCCTGTCTTTCCCTCCACTCAGGGATCTCTCTTTACTCCCAAGGACCTCAATATTTTTAACTTAGGATTCCTTCTTACTGTCTAGATTTCCATCATCAAGAAAGTTTAAAATCCTGGGAGAACAAAATTAAACAAGAATAAACAAGTACTTGGGATGGAAGAGGCAGAGAAATCTAATAAGGATAAATATGGGTCTAGTTCCTTCCCCTGATTGGGGGGGAAAACACAAAACACATTGCTAATCCTAGCTGATCTCACCCCTTCCCAGGGAAGAAGGTGCCTTGATGGCTCTCCTTTCTGCAAAGTTTAATGCTGGATGGGAGACAGCTCCCCCCACTCCCCAATAAGAATATGCAATGAGCTACCTAAATGCCTCCAAGACTGGTCTTTTAAAAGCCCCCCAGGTTCACCTGTGATGGCATTTGTGATAAACAGCTCCTTCCACCTAGACATCTCTGCTCCCACCCCTGAGCCCTGCTTCAGCTGACAAGCTCACTACTAAGACACCAATTCTTTCACTTCTCACCGGGGACACAACTTGACCGCCAGGATCCCCAGCTACCTCCTTCTCTATAGCAGGACAAGTGTTACTGACAGCCCTTTAGGTTTCCCGTCCCCATAGCAAATTTCTCACTCAGAAAAAGTTCCTTTTCTCTGCTTGCCTATAGAAAGTCTTTAAATTTATTTTAATGAGGAAGCGTTTTGCAATGAATGTGTTATTTGAATGAATGTGTTATTTTTATTGATATTTTTACATTTAAAAACTGATGTTTTTATATTTTAAAAACTATATAGTTATCTTTTTCAGGCCTACACTCTCATGGGATGACCCTAAGAATATCTTGAAAGGGGACTGCAAGGACCTTCCTCCTTTAAACTGGAGATGAAATCCATCACTACAACAGTGTCATTTCTATGGATTGGCTAAGCAGTGACCCTGCATTGTGCCCAAATTTTTCCATTCCCATCATATTGCTATGAACAGGCACTGAGCCTCCACTACTCACAAATCGATGGGGCAGAGGGGAAGGATATAGTGGGAAATTATGGAACTTCCAGCAGGTAAAACCAAGGATGCTGATCAAAGGAAAGGAACATAAATCCTTTTCCATTGATGGACTCCTACAGATTCTAGGATACATTGGGAAATAGTGATACCTGAATATATAAACCTTACAGCTCTACATTTCTGTGACTAAAAGATGGGGTTAAAAAAGACTATCAGAGAGTACAGAAGGCTGCCTGAGTAGGGACCCAAGGGGCATGGTTACCTTGGCAGAAAGAAGCAGCATGCTTAAGTCTGACTCGAAGCTTTGAAAGTTCAACAACTTGATAAGTTATCAAACTCACCCAAAGGAGCTACTATCATGAACAATCAATCCATGCTGGCCAAGCTCACAAAAGTATGATGTATGAACCAGAAAGCCACTTCATTAATTTATAGTGTGAACTACTACACCTGGCTGCCCAAGAAGCAAAGTACTTACCGACTCCCTTGTAATGGCTGAGTCTCCCCAGGAGAACTAGCATTCTGCTTGAGGCAGTTTGTGGGACAAGAATGAAGAGAACAGGAGAAACTTAAGGGATATTTGGATAAGCTGGAGCATTTTTTATCTTCTTTTCTCCAGTCACTTTACAGGCACCTCTGTTTCAAATTCTGCTATTGGTCATGCAAAAACAGATACTGCTCTAGATAAATTCTGACAAATTCTTATTTTCCAGCTCTTCTTTTTCAATATTCCTTTTCAGGCACCAAAATTTCTGTCACTACAACACTTATTATTCATGACAGACACTCTGCAATTTCCAAGATTACAACTTATCTTCCATTTGTTACATTTACAATTGATGCCTTCCTTTTTAGGGCACATCCTGAGGTTCTTGCTGTGGTTTAGGAAGTATTCTAGGCTGAACAGTAATGCTTCTGAAAAGAGTCTGATGGAATGAAACCATTCTCTAGCTGAAGATAGACTGGAAAAACTTTAAGAAAGGTCAGTCACAGGTGTGAAAAGGATGTTCAGTCCAGCTCAGATAGAGTGAGATAACTGGTGAGAGGGTCTTAATCACAGAAAATCAGCAAAAAGACCCTCAGTCCTGACTCAGTAGAGGAACACAAGGGGGGACAGCTCCAGTCCCAGTTCAGAAGGCTAACTCTGGGAAATCAGGCTTTTTTCCTGAAAAGAGCAGGAAAAGCTACCCGTGGAATCACAAGGGCCCCTGTGCTCAAAGCCAAGTCTCAGAGCTGCACAGGAAGCTTGGGACAGACTCCCTTTACCCCAGGAGCAGAGTACAACAGTAAAAGTTTAAAAAAAAAAAAAGAGGAAATACCAAAGAAAAAAGAAAGAAAATGAGCAAGAAACAGAAAAGAACCTTGACTATAGAAAGCTATTATGTTGATAGGGCAAACCAAAACACAAACTCAGACTAAGACAGAATGTCCATAGAGGAAATCTCCAGGATATGAATTAGTCTCAAATCCAAAGAGGCTTCTTGGAAGCACTCATAAAAGATTTCAAAAATGCAAATAAGAGAAGTATTAGAAAAATGAGATAGGAAATGAGAAGTATGCATGAAATAGTCAACAGCTTGGAAAAGGAAAGGGAAAAAACTCTGAAGAAAACAACTTCTCAAACGGTAGAATTAACCAAATGGAAAAAAATATACAAAAGCTAACTGAAGAAAATCACACATTAAAAACTAGAATAGGGCAAATGGAAGCAAATGACATTTTGAGACAGCAAGAATCAGTCAAACAAATTAAAAAGAATGAAAAAACAAGAAAATATGAAATACCTCACTGGAAAAACAGCCGACCTGGAAAATAGATCCTGAAGAGACAATTTAAAAATTATTGGCCCATCTGAAGGCCATGGCCAAAACAAGAAGCTGGATAGATGGCATTCTACAAGAGATCATTAAGGAAAACTGCCCTAATATTCTAGAAACAGAGGGGGAAATACTCATTGGAAGAATATATTGATCGCCTTCAGAAAGAGATCCCACAAGGAAAATTCCAAGGAACATTGTTAGAAATCACCAAGACTACAATTTTAAGGAAAAATTACTGCAAGCTGCCAGACAAAAACAATTCAAATATCAAGGAGCAACAGTCAAATTATCCAGGATCTGGCAGCTTCTACAATAAAGGATTGGAGGGGCCTGGAATACCATATTCCAAAAAGCAAAAGACCTAGGGTTACAACCAAGAATTAACTCCCTAGCAAAATTCAGCATCATTTTTCAGGGGAGGTGATAGAGTTTCAATGAAGTAAGAGACTTTCAATCATTTCTTCTGGAAAAAAAACAGAACTAAACAGAAAATGTAATCTACAGACACAGGACTCAAGAGAAGCATAGAAAGGTAAACAGGGTAAAATATGTATTATTTAAAGGTTAAACTGTTTACATCCCTAGATAGAAAAAAATATCTATAGTTCTTGAAAACTGTATCTATCACTGGGAGAGAGAGAAGGAAGCATCACATGGACTAAGGGTGTCCTCATGAATGGACTCTGACTGATGACATCAAAGAAAAATACATTAAGCCTTGGGAAAAGGTCTGTATTGGAGAAAGAGGAAAGGTGAGGTACAATGGGACAAATTAAATCACATGAAAAGGTACAAAAGACCTATAACAATTGAGAGAAAGAAGGGAGGAAGATGAGCATTGTCTTAAGCTTGATCTAATCACTTCTGGCTCTAAGAGGGAGTAACTTAATCATTCACTTGAGGATAGAAATTTATCTAACCCTATAAAGAAGTAGAAAGAGAAGGAGGAAAAGAAAAGGAAGGGACAGGATAGAAGGGAGGGCAGAAACACTAGGGAAACAAGTAAGAGAAGGGGGAAGGGTTGATAGAAGACAAGGTAATGGATGAAGTGGATTTTAAAAACATTACTAAGAGAAGGGGGAAGGGGTGATAGGAGATAAGAGTAGTTGGGTGGAGTGGGTAAAAAAAACAGACTTACAACAGGATGAAAAGAGAGAACAAAGTTATATACAGGGGAGAAAATAGGATGGAGGGAAATATAGAGCTGGTAGTCATAACTGTGAATGTGAATGGAATGAATTCTCCCATAAAACAGAAGTGAATAGCAGAGTGGATTAAAAAATAGAATCTTAAAATATGTTGATGACATAGAGAGACTCATATAGTGTAAAGATAAATGGCTGGAACAAAATGTATTATGTTTCAGCTGAAGTAAAAAAAAAAAGCAGGGGTAGCAATTCTGATCTCAGATAAAGCAAAAGTAAAAATAGATCTTATTAAAAGAGATAAGGAAGGAAAACACATCTTGATAAAGGGTACTATAAATAATTAAGTAGTAATGCTACTAAATGTGGTACCAAGTGGTAGAGCAGGCAAATACATAGAGAAGATTTTAAGCCAGTTATAGGAAGAAATAGCAAAGCTATTGTAGTGCAGGAGCTCAACCTTCCTTTCTCAGAATCAGACAAATCTAACCACAAAATAAACAAGAAAGAAACTAGGGAGGTTAATAGGATCCTAGAAAACCTAAATATGATAGACCTCTGAAGAAAAATGAATAGGGGCAGAAAGGAATACACTTTTTTTCTCAGTAGTACATGGCACCCATTCAAAAACTGACCATAGATCAGGATATAAAAACCTCACAATAAAATGCAAAAACTCAGAAATAATAAATGCTTCCTTTTCAGATCAAAATGCAATAAAAATTATATTCAATAAAAAGCCAGGGAAAGATAGACTAAAAACAATTGGAAATTAAGTAATCTAATTCTAATGAATGAGTGGGTCAAGCAACAAATCACAAAAACAATCCATAATTTCATTAAAGAGAATGACAATAATGAGACAATATACCAAAATCTATGGGATGCAACCAAAGCATTTCTTAGGGGGAATTTTATATCTCTAAATAGCTACATGAATAAAAGAGAGAAAGAGGAAATCAGTGAATTAGGCATGTAACTAAAAAATCTAGAAAAAGAACAAATTAAAACTCCGTAATTAAATCCCAAATGAGAAATTCTGAAACTCAAAGGAGAGATTAATAAAATAGAAATTAAGAAATTATTGAACTAATAAATAAAACTAAGAATTAGTTATAAAAAAACAAAAAAATAAATAAACCTTTGGTTAATTTGATCAGAAAAGAAGAAAGAAAAAAAACAAATTACAAGCATCAAAAATGAAAAGGGTGAAACCATCAAGGAAAAAGAAATTAAAGCAATAATTAGGAGTTATTTTGCCCAAATGTATGGCAGCAAGTCTGACAATCTAACTGAAATGGATAAATATTTACAAAAATATAATTTTCCTAGGTTAACATTAGAAGAAATAAATTACTTAAATAGTCCCATTTTAAAAAGTGTTCTCAAAGTATAATCTGGGGAGTCCTGGGAGTCTCTGAGACCTTTTCAGGGAATCCTTTGGGTAAAAACTATTTTCATAATACTAAGACTTTTATTTTAAAATGTGGTAAATATCAATAGGTATGTTCCACAGTCTCAATAAAAGAGGTGACACAAGCTCAATAGTGTTTTAAGAGGGTAAGGGGGCTCTGAGAGCAAAAAGTTAGAGAACTACTGACTTAACATGCTCTAAAATCCATGCAAGAATGTGAGTAGGATTTAATCTGTGATCTCTCTAATTATTTTTTTCCTTAATCTGACTCTCACATTTACCTCAAATCTGGTTTTTGTAGCTATTCTAGATTGAACACGTTTTGATTCATGACTATTGTGGAATAGTCCCACTATTTCCAATGTTAGGAAAGAATGAAGAGGAAAAACCTGCTGTTTCAGCAACTTAAAATAGTGGACTGAGCTAAAAAATAAAATGATTTTGGGGGCAGTAAGGTGGTACAATGCATAGCGCAGATAGATGCTTGGACTCAGGAGAACTTTAATTCAAATCTGATCTCAGACATTTAAATTTTTTTTCTAATAATATCTTTTTATTTTCAAAATATATGCAAAGATAGTTTTCAATATTTACCTCGCAAAATCTTTTGTTCCAAATTTTATTCTCTCCCTTCCCTCTACTCCCTCTCCTAAACAGCAAATAATCCAATATAGATTAAACATGTGTAGTCTTCTAAATATTTTTCTGCATTTATCATGCTGCATAAGAAAAAATCAGATCAAAAAAAGGAAAAAAATGAGGAAAAAAACAAGCAAACATCAACAAAAAGATGAAAATACTATGTTGTGATCCACATGCAGTTCCCATAGTCCTCTTGTTGGATGCAGATGGCTCTCTCCATCACAAGTCTTTTGGAATTGGCCTGAATCACTTCATGGTTGAAAAGAACCACATCCATGAAAACTGATCATCATATAATCTTATTGTTGCTGTGTACAATGTTCTCTTGGTTCTACTTATTTTACTCAGCATCAATTCATATAAGTCATTCCAGGACTTTCTGAAATTATCCTGCTGCTCATTTCTTATAGAACAAATAATATTCCATCATATACTTATTCAGCCATGCCCCAACTGCTGAACCAGTTTCCAGTTTCTTGGCTCTACAAAAGGGTTGTTACAAAATATTTTGCACATGTGGGTCCCTTTCCCTCCTTTATGATCTCTTTGGGATACAGACCCAGTAGAGACACTGCTGGATCAAAGAGTATGCACTGTTTTATAGCCCTTTGAGCATAATTCTAAATTGCTCTCCAAAATGGTTGGATCATTTCACAACTCCACCAACAATGTATTAGTGCCCCAGTTTTCCAAATTCCTTCCAACATTTATCCTTGTCTTTTCCTGTCATCTTGGCCAATCTGAGAGGTGTGAGATGGTATCTCAGAATTGTCTTAATTTGCATTTCTCTAATAAATAGTGATTTAGAATATGTTTACATATGACTAGAAATTGGCCTCAGA
>JAJPUD010003117.1:85523-131801 GCA_023553655.1 Myrmecobius fasciatus | reverse complement strand
GAAAGAAAGAAAGAAAGAAAGAAAGAAAGAAAGAAAGAAAGAAAGAAAGAAGGAAAGAAGGAAGGAAAGAAGGAAAGAAGGAAAAGAAAGAAAGAAAGAAGGAAAGAAGGAAAAGAAAGAAAGAAAGAAAAGAAAAGAAAAGAAAAAATTAAGAATATTTTTAAGAATTGTGCATCTAGGCAGTCTGTCAGTGGTGAAGGTACATGTTACATGGTTTCATTCCAATGAAGTAACTCAAAAAGAAATTTCACTTTGTTCTAAATTGAGAAGCAAGAGTTTTCTCCATAAAGTGTATGTAGGATTGTTCATCCCAACAGAAAAACTTAAATAGCTTAGGGGCAACTCCTGAAATGTTATTTCACTGAATCCATTAATGAGCATTTATTAAATGCTATGTCCCAGGAACTATATTAGGCACTTAATGGCATAAAGAAAGACAAAAGACAATTCCTGTTGTCCAGGAGCTCATACATTTTTTTAAATTTTATTTGCATAACATATGTGTGGGTAATTCTTCAACATTAACCCTTACATAGCTTTCTGTTACAAATTTTTCCCCCCAAGGAGCTCATACTTTTCACTGAGGGAACAACATAATCCTATAAGACCAGAGACCGTTGCTTACTAAAACTTATGAAGACAGGAATTCCCAGAAGAGCTGTAGAGAAAACAAAAAAATCTCAAAGGCAGGAGACATCATAGGGAACTTGGCAAAACATACAAAGTACTTGGCTTTATTGGACATTCTCATATTTTCTATATTGATGTGTTAAAGAGTATTGAGGGATGGAGGTCTGAGGATGGAAGATAAGTTTTTCCCCACCTTCAGGTTTTAGATTCCAGATGATTCCTTCCTTCCTACAACAGAATAAAGCTGTAGCCCATTCTTTTTCAGGAAATTTGACATGCAATTCACTGTAAGATTTATAGCAAAGCAAACAGATAAAAATGAATGTATAGAAAACATGACCCACCATAAATTAATTCAACAAAAGAGACTATTGACATCTCATTGCCATTGTAATAGGGTGACAATTTATGTGGTTTGCAATATGTCAAACCATTATGCTATTTGCAGATAACTAAAAAGATGCGTTTTAGTCTATCACACCAAAGAACACATTGGCTGGTTTGTATCCCTTAGCGTCTTTATTCTGCATTGAATTGTTGTAGCATGTAAAGACCAAACAATAGAAGTTATCTTCAAGAGACAAGGAGCAAAATCTATGCTGGCACATTTCAAATAAAACAAATTCTAATTTTCAGAACAAGGTCAGTTGTGGAGCTGGTCTATCACACCATACTGGAATGTAAAATGTGATATCTAAAGTTACATATTACTCATTCATCAAATGTTACGAGGTGCCGACAGCATAGAAAGCAACCTAGGCAACAGAAATTTATGTCATTTCTCTCTGAAATTATTATAAAAGTTTGAAAAAATTCAAAACACTGACTTCTTTACAAAAGCTATTATGTATATATAATTCTTTATAAATAAAGGTATATATAGGTATATACATTTTTACATATATGGGTATATACATTTGTACATATATGGGCATATATATATATACATAAAGGTATATATATAGGTAAAATAAATTCTTTGAATATAAGATGAATTGGAGAGGGCAGCACAGTTTAAAATGATATTTTAAAAAGAGTCAGGAGCCCTAGATTTGATTTTCATTTCTTCCACATAACATTTGCATGACCATAGACAACATTTTACTTGTCTGTAAAGTGGGGATGATACTTATGTGACCTACCTCAAGGAGCTTTTATTTAATATAAAGTCCTTTACAAACCTTAAAAAAAACCACTGGATTTGGTGTTAGTCTTATGGTAGTGAGTCACTTACCCTGGACAAACCATTTGACTTTGGAGGCCTCAGTTTCCTCAGAGGTTAGCCTAAATAATCTCTAAAGTCCCTTCTAGAGCTAAATCTTATTATTCTATATACATATGAGTTGATAGTATAATATTGTCCCCTCAAGAAATAAAAATAAATAATATAAAAATAAAAATTTTTTAAATTTAAAAAATAAAAATATTGTCCCTATTGCATTGCCAAACTCCAACCCTGATTATTCCATCCGTCTTGTCTGCTCTTCCTTACATACTGCTGAAGTCATGCAATTATGCTAACTGGGTCTGTTTCTTATGCTCCCTGATCTCACTAGTCCCTCACTGCAGCAAAGCAATCTTTTACTCTTTCCTAATTCCCTATTTCACCCCCTAAACCTTGAACTTCACCCCTCCCTCTGTCTCTGGCCAAAGACTTTGACTTCGTATTCCTTATTCCATACCTACAAACGCTCTGAAATCATCTTCCATTCCCCCCTCGAACCCAGTTTTCTCTTCAGTCAGGCCCTCTGCTTGTTGCCATTCCCTCCCATCCCATTATCAATCTGAATCTTCAGTCTTTCCCTACTGGCTCATTCCCTGACACGTACAAACATGTTCAGTTCCCCCAACCTTAAAAACAATGCTCACTTGACCCAATCTACTTTTTGAGTCTTGTTATTGCAAGTCTCCTCCCTCTCTCATTCCTTCTACCCCAGTGGTTATTAAAGCTTGGTCTAATCCCGCCATTCCCCACAAAATCCCCATTCCCTAAATGGGAGTTTCCTTTGACATCCAAGTCTGCCCATTATGACCCCAAGCTAGATTTTAAACATCTTCCTACATTCTAGGATCTAACCAAACCGTCCTTATCATTATTGCTCACACCAGAGGCTTCCCCTCTCAGCTCTGCCTCTGGCCCACTAGGCTTCCACCCACCCCCCAGAATAATTCTCTCTTCTTCTGAACTCTTAGAATTGCAAGTTTCTGTTAATGCTGTTATCAAGCTATACAGCCCCGGGGCCTTTCCTGCTCCCCAGAGGCTTCAAGGCCTTATCCCTCATGACCTTGTGCTTATTATGTATATATACATAATATACACCCACAGAACTATATACACATATGTATATCTTATGTGCACACACACACTTAGAACTTATCTTCTTTGATAAAATGTAAGTTATATGACAACAGAAAGTAATCATTTACTGAGATATAATGGTCATTATGCACACATAGGGGCAGATGTGTATACACTCATAATTTGTGTACATATATCCTACATACATGTATATATACACACACAATTCTGCACAGATAGACACAATACATGTCATATACACATACAAACCCACACACATGCATATATCTCAAAGACGATGATAGCAGAATGCAAAGCCCTGCCAGTTCCTACCCAGCTGGGAAGGCTGCTTGTAAAAGCTCCATGAGGAACTCTCTGTGTACTATGAGAGGACCAGCCTCCTTCATCTCCGGTTTGGACACGGAGTAATGAATTTGGGGGCCGCAGGATCTCTCAAAGACCATCACCTGACTGATATGTATCAAGATTTCAACTATCCTCGGTCCAATTGTCCAAGAAAATCACAGGTCTTTGGCACATTCAAATGTTAATAATATAACATATAACTGTATACATGTATGTACACACACACATATATACATACATGCAATAGCACAATGTGTCGTTTGTTCTTAGTTTTAAAGGGCCGATGACACCATGGAGTGATGTCTTGACTCATTCATAAGTTGGATTTAAGTGAGACAGAGATGTATGAAATCATCAGCCTCAGTTGCTCTTCCAGACTCATGGAAGTCCCGAAGTGAGATAAGAGTCTGGATGGCTGATGAGGGCCCAGTATGCAGCGGGTGACTTTGACATCTTCAATATCTGACCAAGCTCTCTGTGGTTATCAGTTATCTTCATGGCCTTTGCAACAAACTCTTCTCATCCTCCCAATCCCCTGGGGGAAGTTTTGGCATAGATATCTCCCAACCCAAGGACAGGTTTAAATCTCATCAGCTACTCTCTACTTGATTTAGAGTTTTTGGAACTATATATGTACATATATATACACATATATAATACTTGGAACTATATGTACCTATATATAAAAGATTTGGAACTATATATATTATATTGTATCATATATAATATATATTACATATAATACTTGGAACTATATATATATGGATATATATATATGATATATATAGATATAATGACACACATATGCATACACCTATATACACACACAGAGACATGCATGCACATATAATATGTGGAATGGTAGTTCAAAAACATTTAAAGAAGAGGATACTAACACATGAATAAAGGAGGAATAAAGTCTATGGATAAGTAGCATAGAAAAAATACTGGATTAGGAGTTTTGAACTTGGATTTTAGCCCAGTCTGCTGCATCTCTAGTTGGTAGCTAGATGGCTCAGTAGATAGAGTGCCGGACCCAGGGTCAGGAAAACCTGAGTTCAAATCTGGCCTAAGATGCTTAACTAGCTGTATTACCCCGGGAAAATCATTTAACTTGTTTACCTTAATCTACTGAAGAAGGAAATAGCAAATCACTCCAATAATCTTTGCCAAGAAAACTCCACGGACAGTATAGGATCAGAGTCATATACAACTAAACAATAACACATCTTTAGCCATGTAATCTTAAAAATGTCACCTGACTTCTCAAATGCTTCTTCGATAAAATGGGACAGTTGAACTAAGTGATCTCTAAAATTCTTTCCAGTTCTGACACTCTATTTCCTATTCTAGTCCATTTATAGCATTAGCTTTCTGTATCTGCCTAGACCTGTAGTCTCTGTTTCTTTGATTTATTTCCCCAAATCCTTTCTTATCTCTTTTGTTACTTTCGTCTTTCCCCTCTACCTATCCAACAATTCAGCAGCTTCACTATCATGATATAAAATCCGAAAATATTGAAGCTAGAAGGAATTTCAGAAAAGTGGTCCACACAGTTCATGACATAGATGGAACTAGCATAATTGGATAGCTGTCCACAATGGACACAGATTTATTCTCTGGGCTGGGTCTCTCATTCCAACTTGCCCTTACTCTAATAATGGGTGTAGATTCTCAGAGAATACCTTGCATAAATAGATATGCCCAAAGAGGTCAAGTAAACAAAGTGAATTATTTTTCCTACTTTCTCCATATTTCAGTACTCTACCTCCAGAATAATCTAGTACCCCAAATGGTAATCCATGTAAAGTATTGCCCAATTCTAGTTCATCTCAGTCTCCAGAGGGACAAAAGGGACTATTCCAAGGTAAAAATGAATTCTGTTTTTCTTCCTGCCAGATATAAAGGAATAACTTAGATATAACCCTGAGGATTGAGTTAGATACAAGACAAAGTTCTTAGGGATTATCCAAATCAGATCTAGGATGGAGTTCCCAGAGCCACTTCAAACCACAGTGGAACACCCCTAAAACCACAATGACCTCCGAACCACACATCCAGAGAGTAGCCTGAATAGTCTCCAGGAGCTGTTGCTTTAATACTATTTTTCATCTATTCTTATCATTTCTCTACATGACATGCTAGTCAGCTATATACATGCTATTCATTTTGGGGGAGGATAATTATCTAGAAAAAGGTCATTCATCAAGTGTATTATCCAATATAATGAACAAATATAAATGAAAGACTTTTTTTCAGGATATGAAAGATATGAGATTATGTCTTTTTAACATTTGAATAACCTCTTAGTTGCACACTATCCTATTTTCCGAGAGGAAAAAACAAGCAAATCAGAAGATAATGAAAAAATATGTTATTAAAGAGATCATCCATGCAAGGAATACCTAAAAATGTTTGACCTTGTTTTAGAAGCACAGATAGATTTCAGCTCTCCACACTAATGAAAGCAAGAAATAGCATGGATAAAACAAAAATATGTTAATATGTATCTTACATGGGATATGTTTCTGTACTTACATTTTAATAAAAGTATAATCATAAATCTTTAGGTGAATTCACTTACAAAGTACAATGAAGCAACCCTATGAAGAAAATCTAAGAAAAGAACCCAAAGGTATCCAACATCTATCCTGCTCAGAATTTTTCCCAGCACCCCATATCAAACTGGAAATGAGGTATCATCGCCCTAAAATTGAGCTACGTAGTTCAGGTTTTTTTCCTGGCTTAAAGAGACAGTAATTAAGTCTTTTGGTTTGATGGTCCTCCTGCTGGGTTGTAGGCAGCACAGAAAAGTAAACAAGAGGTGGTGAATTGTATCAACATGGTATTTTATCACCTATTCTGCTTAATCATATGATCAGGAATTTGAATGCAGAATTTGTCACTTACTGCAGTTGCTGGCCAAAGCTTTGGGAGATGCAAAAAATCTTTTATAAACTTATTTTATAATCAAAAAGAGATTCTTGGAGTCTCTGAGGAAAATGACAATCTCTTAGAGCTGTCAAATACTTTGAGGGAGTTTCATGTCCCAATTGTAGGGTTACCCAAGAATGAAAGAACATGAAAGAGTGCATCGAAATGTAAAAAAAAAAAAAAAAAAAAGTGTGACAAAGATATAAGATGTTATATATTGCATAGTACAGTACTCAGCTAGCATTCAATAAACGTTGTTGACTGGCTGACTAGAATCTCCTGACCTCTGAGATGCAATTTCCACACTCAATCTGAGACCCTTTAGCCGTTTTCTACATCACATTCAGCCATGCTATTTTCTGTCCAAGATATTGTTCTTTGAAAATTACAATCAGCATCTGGTCACAGTCTGGAGACCTCAATTGGTCCCTCCTGCTCAGAGAAGGGTCTGTAAGGAACAATTCAAAACAATTCAAGTTGCAGAGAATTTGGAACACATTTGAAATACAGTGTTTCATTTATTCTGGCCAAATTTTGTAAGTGGTATGAAATGACAGTGACTAGAATTCATTAATAAAAAACCGCCTATCTGGGGGCAGTAGTCTGCAAACGTTTCTTTAAATCCTATAGGCCTTTCAAGTCTCACTTGTCATGCCTTGCTCAGGACCTCTACAAAGGGAATGGGGGAAATGAGTGGGAATAAGAACAAGAAATAAGAAAAGGCAATTGCAGTAAAAGTGCCAGTAAGTCAAGAAAGAGAGGAGTCATCTTATGTTTATCTCTTTTTAGATCAAAAGAGAAGATGTATCAGCTTGTTGAGAGCTGGGAATGGAGAGAGAAAATAAATATGTACAATATTACATACATGAAAGGTAGTCAATATAGTTAAAGGGAGAAAGGAGGAAGGGAGAGGGGGAGAGAAGAAGGAAGGAAGGAAGGAAGGAAGGAAGGAAGAAAGGAAGAAAGGAAGGAAGGAAGGAAGAAAGGAAGGAAGGAAGGAAGGAAGGAAGGAAGGAAGGAAGGAAGGAAGTGAAATTAATATGTTGACATATTATTTATTTAATATTATTTCAATTAATTGCAATTAAAATCAAATAATATGAGGAACATAAAGAAATTTACAAAGATCTTTATGAGGTTATAGAAAGGAAAAGAGAGAGGGAGGAAGAGAACTAGAAAAAGACACCAAGGGGCGGGGGAGAGACAATAAAAATAATCCTGATGGAATCCTGGAGGGAGTGACTAAAAAGTTGTGATATTTTATATGTTGGAATTAATTTAAATGCAAATAGTTACTAAGTTTAATTAGATGTACTGGTTTTCAATATTAAGTTTTTAAATAAAAAATATGCACATGATCAGTAAGCCAAATGCTGAATCAATAAAACTTTTTAGATACAGAGAAGATTTCATATTATCTATGTGTAGCTTATTTATTTTTTTAGTTTTCCTCTGCCATTCATGTGTTTCTAGGTCATTTTCCCCAATAATCAAGTATCAAACATAAACTGATTTTATTCACCTAAGCACAATATAATTAGAAGGCAAATATTGTGTGAAAGGGGGGGAAGCATATGATGCATTTTAAAAGTCAATATGAAACATTTAATATTTTTTGATTATCCATGCCATTGCTCAAAATAATCAAGGACTGATTGTACAGACAATAGAAAAATTGATAACTAAATAAAAAGATTAGGTGTTGACTGTGTAAAAAAAAAACTAGGCTAAGAATTAGGAAAAGAAAAAAATGTTTAAATAATGCAGGTTCCCCTAACTCAAAGAACTTAGAGCTTAATAGGGAAATGAGGCATACACAGAGATAACCATAATACATAATGCTGTATGCTAACTCCAGAGAATGAAGTCAGATCAAACTGAGCAGATCTACCCATTTACCCCAAAAGGACAATAATGAAAAGTGGCCCTTATCCAAACTACTCTCCACAGTGATTTCTGCCAAGCACCAAAATAAAACTGAATTGGGATAAAAGTAAACCTCACACCTGGGTTCAAAAACATCCATAGACTGCAGACAGCACAGCTTCATGAGAGTGTTGAAAACAATTTGGAGTTTTTAAATGGACTTCAAGCAACTACCTTAGTAGTAAAACCTGACAGCATCAGATCAGCTAGAATCTTCATAGAGATGATAGATACACTGTGGAAATGTCTGAGATTGCCAAGGAAGCCCCCACAGGGAAAGAGGGGTGCCAAGAATAGAAGCATCAAGAACAACTACCTTTGGTGGTCAAGAAGAAAATAAGTAATGAGGAAAGAGAATTAAAAGAAAAAAAGGGCAGACTGGAGAAACAAGAGGCAATGTCAGTTGGGTGAGGTATCTTTGCAGCATGAGAGGATCATAGATTTAGAGCTACAAAGGAACTTGGGATCTATTAGGTTCAACTCCTTCATTTTATTTTTGCTTGTTTATTGGTTTTTGTTTTTCATTACTAAATTTTATTTTTAATTTATGGAATAAAACAAGTATTTTCATAACAGTATAATACAAAAGATGACTGCACAGGAAGCTACAAATCTACTATGTACAACTTGCTATTCCTTTTAATTATACAACAAAATTATCACATAAATTTCTTTTTTCCCCTGCCCACCACCATCCCTAGAGATGGCTACCATTAGACACAAATACATTATGTAAAATTATCCTATACACACTTTAATTTATCAGTTATTTTTCTGGATCTTCATAGTGTCTTTCTTCATTTGTCCTTTATACTGATTTGGGTATTTATTATAGTCAAAATAACTTATTCATTCAAAATCTTTCTTAAAATAATATTGCTGTTACTGTATTCAACATTCGCTTGTTTTTTTCTCTCTATTATTTCCTGCAAGTCTTTCCTTGTTTTTTTAAAATCACTAAACATATCATTTCTTATAGAACAGTAGTATTCCATCACAATCATATAGCACATTTTGTTCAGGCAATCCCCAGGAAGAAACCAAGGCACAGGGAGTTTAAGTGATTTACTCAGGGTCCCCTAGCTAGTAAGTGTCTAAGAAAGGTTTTAAAATCAAGATCAAACTGAGCCTAAGTTCAGCATTCTATACACATTATGTCTAGAGAAAGGACAGTATTCAAAAAAGAAAAAAAAAAGATGGTCCAAGAAATCTAAATACTGGAAAGAAATCAAGGAGTATTAAATATGAAGAAAAAAAGACATGGGACTTGTTGATGAGGAAGCAGTGCAGGGATTACTGAAGCAAGCAGTTTCAGCAGAAAGCTTGAAGCAAAAATTCAATCACAAAAGGTTGAAAAGAGGATGCATGAAGAGGAAATATAGGCATCATCAGCTGCAAGTCATATTTTCAAGAAGTTTAACAATGAAAGGCAGGATGGAGATGGAGCAGTAGCCATTGGGCATAAAACAATTAAGGGATGACTTTTTTTTTAAGTCTGGGGAATCCTATGCATGTTTTTGGCAGATGAGAAGGAAACAGTGTCTAGGGAGAAATAAATTCCTGGAAGAAGCAGTCAGGAATCGACCTAAGACACAAGTAATATAAAAGATACATTTTTTTCACCAACCAAAGAGATTCAAGCCAGAGTGGGTATTGGTACTGAGAATTTTTTTTAATTATAGCTTTTTATTTCAAAATATATACATGGATAATTTTCGACATTCACCCCTACAAACCCTGTATTCCAATTTTCCCTCCCTTCCCTACCCCAGTCAGCAAGTGATCCAATACATGTTAAGCATGTGCAATTCCTCTATACATGTTTCCACAAATATCATGCTGTACAAGAAAAATCAAATCCAAAAGGGAAAAAATGAAAAAGAAAACAAAATGCAAGCAAACAACAACAAAAAGAGTGAAAATGCTGTGTGGTGGTCCACTATCAGTTCCCACTGGACTCTCTCTGGGTGCAGATGACAACTGAGAAGCTTTAAAGAAGAAAATTGAAAGCTATCCTGACAGAGGGGTTCAATCTCCTCAGAAGTTTAGATGACTAAATTATCTGTTATGAGATAGAGAGTGGAAAATGAGTTAGGAGTAGGGAATGAGATAAACAGTTAATAAAAGCAGTGAAGATGGATTGTCAAGAAGCAGTAAGGGCCCACTTTCTATTACGTATCACAGACTTGTAGAGGGAAAAAGACCATTTGTAACCCTTTTTTTAGGGATTCTTGAAAGCACAGGGAAAATCAGATGCTAAAGGTAACAAAAGATTAGCAGGAATGCTTATTTGCAGGTCAACAATAGTAAAAGATCAAGTATTTCTGGTCTAGAGGCTATTGAAGCATCAAAGTCACAAGTCAAAGGGTCAAGGCTGGCTATGAATTTAGTAGTACCTGTAGTGCTAGAAGATAGACTACTAGAAGGGGCAGCTAGGTGGCTCAGTGGATAGAGCACTGGCCCTGAAATCAGGAGGACCTGAATTCAAATCTGGTCTCAGACACTTAACACTTCATAGCTGTGTGGCCTTGGGAAAGTCACCTAACCCCAATTGCCTCAGCAGAAGAAGAAGAAGAAGAAGAAGAAGAAGAAGATGGACTAGAAGGAGAAAAGCAGATCAGAGGACAGAGATTTCCATAAGAGCAGAGTATATTTAGCTGAAGTGAGAAAGGCAGAAGGATTATAAAGGTATGTAGAGAAATTTAATGAAGAAAAAGCCATCCATGATGACTTTATTCTTGACAGTGGCCCAAGGTCCACAAATTTAGGCCTACTGTTTCTGTGGTGAGTATGGGGATTCAGCCATCTAGACTATTTGTAGAATTGCCTAAGCAAACACAAACTGCCAGAAGATGTAGACAGCACAGTAGCAAATGGCTTACAGTTGAATAGAATGTTTCTGATTTCTGAAATTTTATAAAAAAAAAAAAAAACAACTACATTTTTCTTTCCTTTTTTACCATCACAGCAATGACTACACAAAACTATTCTATTACTTGGTACGGACCTCATACAATTCAAGTACACTATTGTCAACTGTGAATTAATGTTTTCACATTGACTGCTCAAAATGGGCCTTTGAATCACAGATGAAATGCATTTACTGGAATTGAAGACAACTTCAAGTTCTTATTCCAGAGTCAATATAGGGCAGTTGATAAAGTACTGCACTTGACAATTAAGAGACCTGGGTTTGACTCCTACTTCAGATACTTAACTATGTGATTAGAGATAAGTCATTTAACCTTGTATAGCCTCAGTTTCCTAATCTAAAAATTGCAGATTATATAATCTTCCTCACAGAACTCATTCACTCCTTTGCAAATCCTGAAATATTATCGTAATGTTAATTTATATACATTTCTTATACACAGTAGGGTATGTTTACTACTTGTATACTTATAACACATTTAAAATTTACATAAATATGAAGGAATATTTTTTTGGTTTGTTTTTTATTCATTATGGGGAAACAAATACTTTTTTAAACATTTCATATATATAATTTCAACTCTCTCTGATAGTCTTATTTAACAGAGAATTCCTCAGTCAAGAAGCACTTATTAAGTTCTTAAGTCTAAATTTTCATATTCCAATTTCCTTTAAAAATGAAAATTTCCTAATTTTTTATCTGAGGACACTATAGCATTGTACAATATGTAATACAGAATCTGGATGTATTTTGCATGTAAACTGTCAGATACTTGTAGGAAGATAGTGAGGTTTAATCAAGCAGATTTCACAGTAAAGATTTTTTTTTTTTGGCTTATGAGACACCCTTCTTCCATTGATTAAAAAACAAAACGAAACAAGATGCATTAATAATTCACAAGAAGGGCTACCACAAATGGGATTTGTACAGTTGTCTTTTATAAGAAATACATTCTTAAGGCAACATTCTACAGAGTGACCTGTACTTCTCCTATTACTCAAGGAAAGGGAGGAAGAAGCAGTGGTCATTCTATGTGTGGAAACTCTGTAGTGACCCAGCCCCATGAGAACTGAGTCTTTGTTGGAGTAGTCCAGCCCTTTCTCTAATGAAAGAAAACATTTTTAACCAGCTCATACAAAAAAAGAAAGAGCTGAAAATAGGCAAAAGCCAATTCACCAATGACAACCACATTTTGGGGCTTAGGGATGGAGCTGTGGAGGACTGGGGAAGCCTTAGCATTCATTCAGCTCTTCTAAAATCTCAGTAGGGTGTCTCTGAGGAGCCCAGTTCTGTGCACACATAAAAGAATACAGCAGTATTCTAACCCTGTGAAGAACCAGTCAATGGTTCTTTGAGGTCTGAATTGCCCTCTTCAGTATAGGTGCTAAGGCCTGTGGAGAAAGAACATTTGACTCTGCTTTTACAGCTTCATCCAAGTCAAACAAATTTTGTATTCACTGTAGAAGACAAGGAGTAGGTGTTAGCTCTTGAAAGGTCTGGGATCATATCTTTTTCACCTAGGTAGGCCCAACTGTACTTAGTACAGTAACATGGCACCCAGTAGGCACTTAATAAATGCTGAATGAATATAACCTTTCCCAGAGAGTTCCAATTCCTGCAATCTGCCCATCTTTATATTATAAAGATAAAATTTTATATTTTCTAAAAAGCTTATAAAACTGCATGCCTGGATCTCACTGATAATAAATGAAACTTAAATAGCTTAGAAATAAGATAGTCGGATAAGCTTTCCATGTGTGTGGAAGAAACTCCTGTGCAAATTGGGTGATATAAAGTAAGGATTTCATTCACAAGAAAGAGTAAGTAAAAAACCAGTAATTTTCACTGTCTTTCCCATGTTCTTAGGTTAATAAAAGCAATTTTCAAAGAAAGGACAATCAGAAGAGAGCTAGTGAGCAATAGGATCTGGCTCTGATAAGTCACATCATACTATGCCTTGCTTATCATTCTATTCCACAGGATGCCAACCCAGGTTAAATTTATGGGGACATATGACAGAGCAGGGGCTAATAGTCCTAGACTTAAACTGCCATTAATAAACAGTTATTTTATTTTATTGCTGAATCAGTGTCTGGCTTCAAAAGGTCAAGGACTCACATCCTCTTCCATTTGACATACTGCCCTAATCCTTAACGCCTTGGCTATATTACTTCTGCTCACAGCCAGCCTGCCCTTAGAAAGGGAATACTTTATCTTTTCAGCAGGTAGCGATCCTCTGAACCTATTTTGATGTCACTGTGGGCTCAGCGCAGGAATGTACTGTTTTCCCAATTCCTCTGGGCAAGGAAGGAGAAAGATGCTGCCAGACATGATTTAATGCTCTCAGATTCATAAGCAATTGTATGCAGTATTTTTTTCTCCTGTTGTGTGGAGATTTCAGATGTCTCCCAACCCCCACTTCAGTTTTCCTATTTCAGAAACTCAGACAGTATGATTAAGAATGTCTGGGGCTGAAACGAGCAAGCAAGTTTACTACTAAAGGTGAACATCTTTGCTGATAAGGAAAATCTTGATGCATTCTATATTATCAATAGGAGCAGAGCAAAACACGTTGGTCCTTTTGTCCTGGATTCTGCCAAAAATCTCCTTTTTTTCAGTCGCAAAGAAAATGTCACATATCACTGTTCATGGCACTGCTTAATAAATCTGAATTCCCATCTTCTTATTTACAGGTCAGTGTCCTCTCCAGGTAGCCAAACAAATCATAAAAACAAGCCTCTGATATCTCAGCACAACTTTCCCTATTGTGAAGTATAATCAGTACCAGCTGGATGGGGCAAAGGGCAGTCAGAGGCTGGAAACTTGCCAGACACCTTCAGTCTCAACCATGGTTAGAATTCAATATTAAAAATGAAGAAGAAGGGGCAGATAGGTGGCGCAGTGGATAGAGCACCAGCCCTGAAGTCAGGAGGACCTGAGTTCAAATCTGGTCTCAGACACTTCCTAGCTGTGTGACCCTGGGCAAGTCACTTAACCCCAATTGCCTTAGCAAAAAGCAAAAAAAATAAAATAAAATAAAAATAAAAATAAAAATAAAAATGAAGAAGAAGGGACAGCTAGTGGAGAGAGCACTGGGCCCGGAGTCAGGAGACTCTGAGTTCAAACCAGACCTCAAACACTTAACACTTACTAGTTGTGTGACCCTGAACAAGTCAGTTAACCCCAACTGCCTAAGCCAAAAAATAAAAATAATAAATGAAGGAGAAGGACAACAACAACAACCTCCTACAAGAAATGCTCAAGCAGCAGATTTCTGATGGGAAAAAAAGCTCATTTCTAACCCCAGTTCTCTCAGAGAAGGCAATTTCAAGAAAAAATATTCATAATAAAATTTAATTAATGTATGGGAAAAACAGGAGGAAAAAATATATTTTCTGAGACATTTTTATATACTCAATCATCCAACAAGCATTTATTAAGTACCTATTACATGGCAGGCACTTTTCTAGTTTAGGCAATGATGATACAAGGATGAAGAATGAAACAATCCTTACTTGCAAGGAGCTCGTTTTAACAGGCAAACAGCAAGAATAAAAATAAGCAAATAAAGAATAAATATAAATTGAAACAGACAAGTAGACAAAATATAATTAAACACTCTGATTAGAAGACCTCAAACCATAACTAGTGTCTTGGGACTTCCATCTCTGCTGGGTTCAGGATTCCCTGACAGAAGGCTACAAAGGGCAAAACAGAACTCTTACATCTACCCCAAAGTAACCACTTCCATCTGTGCCAATAACAGTATCTTCCACCTCCTGTTGCCAGTCCAGTCTCTCAACTGAAACATGGAGAATTTTTGAAACAAAGAACAGCCTTTTCTTTGACTTTCAGGCCTTCCATTTTCTTCTGTGCACGTCCTTGAGGGGTAGAGAAGTGGCATCTTCCACTCAATGATGAACATTCTTATATCTGACCAACTCAAATCCTGTAAATTATTATCCAAATCCCAGTCCATGTCTGATTCCTCATTTTCATCACCCTCAACCTTTCTACCCCAAAGTTTCATCCTAACACAGCTCTTCCACTGTACCATGTGGAATGCTTGTTTTTAGGCAATAAACTTCCCTTTGACTTAAATCTTTTCTTCTCCCACTTCTTCTACCTACTAGATCTTTTTTTATTTTTTAATTTGTGAAATGACACAAGCCTTTTCCAAAACATAGTAGAATTTGTTTTTTAAAAAAGACAATTGCACATGAAATTCCAAATCTACAAGTATAACTTATCATTTTCTTTTTAAATTTTAATAAGGTTATCATGTAAAATTCTTATTTTTCCTTTTTTCTTCCCTCCTTAGAACTCTTACTGAAACTTGGCTCCTCCCTGCTGATCGTCCCCCAGCCACCCTTTATAGTACAGGCTGCACCTTTACTTTTTCTTCTTGGTTTCCTGATCAAGGCAAGGAGTGTTGGAACACTTCTTGCTTTATTGTCACTTCCATATTTTCCCCCTTCCTCCACTAAGAAATTTCTCTTTCTTTGAGGTTAACTCTATTCATATCTGCCACTCAATCACAATTCTGGTAGCTACTATCTATAGACAATAATAACAGTGTTAAAAAAAATCCAGAGAATCAAAAGTATCCCAGAGGAGAAGGTGCTCAAGAGTGACAAATGCAGCAAATAGGATAAAGACTGAGAAAAGATTATGGGATTTACCAGTTAAGAATTCATTGAAAACTTGGGAAAGCTCAGTTTCAGCTGAATGATGAGGGCAGAAGCCAAAGTGCAAAAGGCTAAGAAGTGAGAAAGACATAAATTGCAGAGACCTTTCTCAAGGACTCTAGGTGAAAAAAAAGCAGGGAACATACAGAACAATAGATTGAGGTGGTAATAAGGTCTGTTGAAAGTTAAGGATAGGGGAGATTTGGGCTTTTTTAAAGACAGTAAGGAAGGAAGCAGTAGTAGATAAGGAAAAGGCAAAGATAAGACAGAGTAAGGGGTGATTGAAGATGCAATCTGGAAGAATATGGGAGAGGATGAAATCAAGTATACATGTGGAAGGGTTGGATTGTGCAAGGAGAAGGAACATGTTTTTTTCAGAGACTAGGAGAAAAAAGAGTAACTTGATGTCAAAGGGTTTTGAGATGAGGAAAATGGGAAAAGAGGAAACTCATGGTGAAGGAGCTGGATTTTCTAAGGAAAGAGACAAGGCTGAGCTGAGGTTGGGAGAGGAGATGCTGTAAGAGGCTTGAAGAAAGGCAGAACTGGTATTTGTTTACTTCTGTTACAGAGGGGAAAGCAGTGCACCAAGTGATGTCTTGTCTCAGTGAAGAAGCATTCCTATAGGATTTCATTGTTCTTTACCTGGATATGTGTGTGTGTGTGTGTGCGTGTGTGTGTGTGTGTGTTCATATTATCTTCTGCTTTGTGTGTCTAAGGAAAATTCAGATGTGCTGGACCTCACTGAGAGCTGTCCACAACCTTGTACATAGAAAATATTTCAGGGTCATTCTGGCAGTGATCAATCTCTATTATAATGCCTAAAATAAACTACTTCTCTCACAACTTAATTCAACGAATTACATTTCTAAATTTTATTAAGGTCATGTTCTATTCAGGGAGCTAGGCATAGGGAAACAATGATGAAAAACAGAATAGTTCCTGACTAAGGAAGCTAAAATCTAATGGACTGGGAGAGACATGAAGAAATACAACATATACAAAAATAGATATAAAGCTGACTATGTTAAGAACAAAGGAAATCTTCACAATGATCTGGGAAAATCTGAGGAGAGAGAGCCAGAAATTTTGGCTAGGACAATCAAGAAGGTAGTTCCTAAATTATGCTTTGAAGGAATAGAAAAGATTTCAACAGAAGAGAAGGAAGGGCTGAATTCCAAGCATACAATTTATTCCTCTTTGCCTGGTATTCATTCTATTCTCTGAACTTGTACTCTGAGGCATATAGAGACTGAAATATTTTAGAAGTCAAAGGCCATGATATTGACAGTCTACCATCTATTTTCCCAAAAGGAAAGGTTCAGAAAGGACAATGTACATTTTTGGTTCATTTTGTTTTTTAAGACGATATTTAATGTAGAAAATATCATGAAAAGTACATCAGATGTTAGCATTTTAAGTGAGAAAAGACAAAGTATGGCAAGGTTGGAAACTGAGTTGGCAAGGTGCCATTGATGCTGATTTAAATTGGTATTTCATTGTGCAACTGTCCCAGGATAAGGCTAAACTTCCCTGGAAAGTTATAGATTTGCAAACAGAAATAAAGGGTAAAGACAAAACTAAACTCAAATTAAGGTACCATTATGGTATAAAATATATTTTTCCATTGTGGAAGAAGCAGTAAAAACCAATGGAAATGGCCATAGGGATCTAGTCAAGGTTTTTGAGTTTAGGAGTGACAGAGTAGTATATTAGAAGAGTAATCTGGCAGTTATGGGAAAGGATGATTGGATTAGGAAAACTCCGAAGGCACAAAAATAAGAAGGCTTTTACAATAAGACCAGACAAGAATAATGAGGTAGTGAACTAGAGTGATAGCAATGGGAGTAAAAAGGAAGAATAGACGTAAATGTTATTTCATAGTTGGAATGAATTTGACTTGGCAAATAATTGTAAGGGAGAGGAAAAAGTAAGAAATAATAATACTAAGAGTCAACTACCCACTCACTCAAACCATTCAGCTACAACCCCTGCATGTTCTCAAGTCAAAATAATCTTGAAAACATCAATGTGACTCCACATGGAGCCAGCTATGCTTTTAATCTCATTTTTATGTCCAATCTGAGTAAAACTCTCCCATCTGAGAATATGTTAAAGCCACCCTGAGCCAAGTCCCCTTTGTTGTTCCAGCACAGTGGCATAAAGTTCACAAATTTATGAATGTGGTACCTAACAGAGTACCATTGCCCATTTGCCCTACAAGACTAAATCCCATAAATGTCCCTACTTGGGGCATATTTGCTCAAACTAGATGATGCTTGGGATGAGGGATACAGAATACTAATGGTTGCAGGAATCTAACCAATTCAATGATTCAATGTCTGTGCAGTGATCTGCTTAGGATGCCATTCTTCTTGAAATATGCAGTGAGGCAAATAAAGGCAACACTGATATATTTATTTATAATGCTTCTTAGTTACAGAAATTTATAACAGGCTTTATGTGCTTTTGTGCAACTGAGGTGAGCAATCAATTGTTCAGTATTTAAAGAACATTGTATGTTGTACTAGATGATAACTTAAGAAACTCATTCTATGTTGAAAACTATCTTTGTATCTATTTTGAAATAAAAAACTATTATTAAAAACAGAGGTGTAATTCAGTGAGAAAAATTTTTTTCCAACTCTATGATCATGCATAATTAAAAAAAGAGAAACATTCTAGACAGTGTGGTATAAGTAACTGTACTAGACAATGTAATGGTGGCAAATATGTCAGAGACACAATACACAAAGATATTATGATTATAATCAACTATAGAATATTTATTCTACAATGTTTTCCCCCATTCAGGCCAATATTGATTATCTCTAAAGATCTCTAAAATTTTTTTCTAAACAAATGAAGAAGGAAAAAAGCTGGAAAAAGCTATATGCATTTAACCACATAGATAGGGAACTCAAATTTATGAATTTAGAATATCAAAAGGCTGATTTTTAACACCACAGCAGAACTTTTTGTATTTGAATGAAAAATATATTCACTCAAAACAGTGTGGTAGGGAAAAAATTGTATTGACAGAACAATCTATTTTTAAAAAAACCTCAATGATTAAATATTTTCATCCATTGAGGAAATTTTTTTTTATTTTTGTAAACAAAAATAAATAATTTGGAGTAATTGTGATAAATACAAGTGACTGAGTTGAGTCATATATTTTGCTTTAATTTTTTTAAACATCTAATGTTGGTGGGTCAAGTCAAAGAGTATTTATTAAACACCTACTATGTGCTAAGCACTGTGCTAAATACACAGATGCAAAGAAAGGCAAAAACAGTCCTTGCTCTTCTCAGGGAATTCATATTGTAATAATGAGTTCCTCCTAATGTGAGGAAGTTATAATTGAAGAAATGGCTCTCAAAAAAGATTCTCTCTGGCTCTTTTCTCTACTCTGGGAAAGTGAGAACTGTAGTATCCAACTTGTCTTATACTGAATTCCTCGTCAAAAACCCTTAGTTTGAGAGCAAACACCAAGCTAACAAGATATTAGATGTAGAAAAGGTTTCATTTATTTAACATAAAGACTGTTGAAAAGTTTAAAACAAAAAACTCTCCCTTTTCCCATAAGGATCTAGACAATTCTTTTGGCTTATAGTGTTACACCTGCATGGTTTAGATCACTAAGAATTGACCTTCCCCTATTCTAGCATATTATTTATGAAAATATAGACATGCAGATATATAGTATGTATATTATAAAAGTATAAATACATAAACTGAAGTAATTACATATTTATTACATATATAATATATATTAAATATATTAAAATAATGACTTATTATAAAGTAATAAGACTTCCTATCCTTTGAAGTCTTGCTGAATGCAATACCAAAGAACAGTTTTGAAGATTTTTTCCATAAATTACCAATAATGTCATATTTTTATAGCACTTAAAAGTTAATAAAGTATTTTTCTCTTTCTCTCTCTCTCTCTCTCTCTCTTTTTTTTTTTTTTTTTTTTTTGCTGAGGCAATTGAGGTTAAGTGGCTTGCCCAGGGTAACACAGCTAGGGAATGTTAAGTGTCTGAGACCAGATTTGAACTCAGATCCTCCTGACTTCAGGGCTGGTACTCTATCCACTGCACCACCTAGCTGCCCCTAAAGTATTTTTCTCACAACAATTCCATAAGGCAAGCAGCAAAGGAATTATTATTCCCATTTTCTAGATGATCAAAGTGAGATTTAAGGATGTTAAATAAGTTGTCTATGGTAACACAGCTATTAAGTGTAATAAGACCTTGAACTGAACTCAGTTCTCTAAACTTCAGGAATATCTCTCTTTCTACTACACTACATTGTATCTGAAATAATGGAATGAGTAAGTAGCTCCTCAAGGTAATTTCTATGAATAGTTAAGGAAGCACACATCCATTTATTTTGTTTATTAGAAAGAAAATTGGCTCAATATAGTCTGGTCATACTTTTCATAAATGTATGAGACATTAATATATAATTATATAATTACTTTTTGTTTTTAGGAATAAAGAACAGGAAGGGTAGAACCCTGACTTCCATTGAGGGAAGGTGATTTTTTTCATGATGGGGCAAAAATATATCTCTTTGAGGGTTAGCTTATCAATACATTATAATATCACGTGTAGTGTACAGAAAAATCACATTTAGCTATGATCTTATGTTACTGGTTTTAGATCATTTCACAGGTTTGACCTTACAAGTAAGCAGCATACTTTGGCTGTCTACTGGTATAATTTAATGGATGTACAAATGTATGCTATCTGATCCAAGTTACACTGTCATTATTGTATAACAATCCCTTTATTTTGTGATAAGTGATTATTGCACACTGTACACTGCAAATGTTCTGAATCTTATTTCCTCAGGTCCCTTTCCTTCCTTTTCCCTCTTTTTTTTTCAGTAGAGGACCCGCCCTCCAACTTTACAGGGAAATCTGAGGCCAGAGGAGATCTTCTTTCCTACTCCACATCACAAATATCCTCTCCCTGTCTCCTTTCCTTTACAACTTGGTTCTAATACTTAAGGGAGAGATTCTATCTTCTCCTGATTTTTCCCTAATCTTGACCCTTTCATATTTATTCTGTATCCTATCCTCATCTTTCCTTATCTGATGGTTCCTTCCTTTTTGCCTACATAAATGATCAGGTTTTTCCAAAACTTAAAAAAAAAAAAAAACCTTTACTTGATCTGGTTTCTCCTCAAGCTCTTGCCTTACATCTGCTTTTCCCATTCACAGACATACTTTGCAGTCAGGTTAACTTTTTTTCACACAGTAGGCACTTAGTAAATTTTTGCTAAATATTTCATATCACTGGTCAGAGAGGTAGTTTATAACAAATGTAATTTGAACCCAGATTCTCAAATTCCAAATGTAATGCTTTTCATGTCAGTTGGTCTGGAAGATATCCTCTTATTCGGCACTTAAAATTGTTCATTAAAACCAAGCTTCCCGGCTATATTTTTCCCAGTAAATATCTAGCCTTGATAGCAGGTGTCTAGAATCCATCTTATTATATAAGTATTCTCCTCATCAATAAATTGACTCTTTGCTTCTTCATATTTTAAAGTACTCATTTCCTTTCAGGCTGCTGCTATGTTCTTGTTTCTTGACTAAGGGGTACCTTCAGTTGCCAGAACCTTTCCCTTATCCATTTTCAGAGTCCTATATGTGAGTGGTTGGCAAGTGACGTTCCTGTCAGAAACTAGGAGGTGCTGTTACATAAATGAGAGAAAAAGGATATTTAAACTGGAAACTGGGAAAGGGAGCTGAAAATGCCAGCTCCAGAGAAGCAGAAATGGAAAATAAGCCAATCTGATTAGGGTGGGATACCTTGAAAGCTACAATAAATCAGTCCACACAGATGAACAGGAAAGACAAGTCAGGAAAAACTAGGAGTTTAACCTATAGAGAAACTAGGAGAACATGAAGTTGGTCTAGTGAAGAGGAATTCTTATGATAAGGCATGGGTCCAAAGCCTCCTTTTGACAGAAAGCTGGGGAGTGGTAGCCACACCTGGCTTTTCATCCTAAGGGTAATACCTTGTGGAACCTAGAATCCTGACACTGAACTCATCTGCAAAGCAGAGTTAGCTAGCCAATCCTGAAATAAGTAATTGGCAAAGCTTTTTCCTGCTCATATTTCTGGTGCCACTATTTTCTAATATTCTTTTTGATGATCCCACTTAACATGGCCAAGGAAATAGTTTTCCAGTCTTATCATCACTGATTTTTTCCCTATCCAAAATATTTTAAACAAACAATTAAAATAATAGATACAGTTTCCAACAAAGAAAGTGGAAGCTGTTTTCTTTCAAGGTATTTTAATGGCAATGACAAATAGGAGTGGGATGTAAGCATTGATATGTAGGACTAACCTGGATATGGTGTTCAGGAACAATGGGAGTTTGGAATAGACAGGACAGTATGAAGGCAGAGGAATCAGGGTGTCAAGGAAGACGAGTACAGAAAGGGTAGAAAGAGAGCACTAAAGAATGCTATGTCATTCAAAACATCAAAGGAATAATTTTCAGAACTTGGTAAAATAAAAACAAAATTTATTTGGAGAAAAATATCTAGAATATGGAGGAAAATAATGAAAAATATAAGAATGAGGGGCAATAGCACTTCCAGACAAACCATATTATACAGAATCAGTCATCAAAAACATTTGGTATTGGTTGGAAAATAGAGTAGATCAATGGAACATACTAGATAAGGGAGAATGAAAAATAGTGGAACTCAATAACACGGTGTTTGATTAATTCCAAAATATAAATTACTTAGGAAAAAGCTCTATTTGAGAACTGCCGGGAAAACTAGAAAGCAGTCTGGCATAAATTAGGCTCACAACACCTCATGTCATGTTCCACAATAAATTCAAAATGAATATGCAATCTGAATATTAAATATAATACCACAAAAAATAAGAAGCAGATCATGCACCTTCCATATCTATGAGCAAGCAATGTATTCATAACTAAAGAAGGGAGAGAGGCAATTATAAAATATAAAATGGATTATTTTGATTACATAGAAATGAAAAGCTTTGGTACAAACAAAATTAGTGTATCTATTATAGGAAAGGAAACAGTCCTGTGAGGGAAAAAAATCTTTGTATCAAATTTCAGTAATGTGTTTGGTATCCAAGATACAAGTAACAGATAATATGCAGGACAAAAAGTCTGAACAAATAGTTCTCAAAAGAAAAATTACAAACTATTAACCATATGAAAGAATGTTCCAAGTCATGAATAATAAGAGAAATGCAAAACAAAATCACCCTGAAGCTTCACCTCAACCCCAGAAAACTGGCAAAGATGACAAAAGATAGGAATAGTCAATGTTGAAGGAATTGTGGGAAAATAGACATATAAAAGTACAGTTAGTGGAGCTGAGAATTGGCACTACTATTTTGGAAAATGATTTTGTAATTATGCAAATAAAATGGGTAAAATGTCCTATCCTTACCCTTGGTCCAATCATTCTGCTATTAAGCATATAGTCAAAAAAAAGGTAGCTGATAAAAACAAAAGTCTCACAGACACCACAACAGCTAAAGCAGCACTTTTGCAGAAGCAAAGAACTAGAAGCAAAATGGATGTCTTTTGCCTTGAAGAATGTCTAAACCCCATGCATGTAATGGAATATTATTGTGCTATATGAACTAACAAATATCATGAATACACAGCTTGAAAAGATGCACATAAACTAATGCAAAATGAAGTAAGCAGAGCTAAGAAAACAAAATATACAATAACTGCAACACTCGGCATGGTATCTGGAATACACAGTTACTTAATAAATGTTTTTGATTAACTGATTTACTACAAAAGTATAAATAAAAAGAACTACTATAAAAACACTGAAAACAACTACGGAAAATTACAAAGAATTGTCTTGTCCCCAAACAAGACATATGATAATACATCTCTCACAGCTCCTTTCTATATGTAAAAGAAGTGAAATACTGCACATATTTTCTGAATTTTGTCAATGTATTAATCAGTTTTGCTGGGGTTTTTTTCCTCTTCTTTTTTCTTTAATAAAAATTCTCTGCATTCTATGGGATGGTCTGAGAAAGAAAGAGGGGGGAATGCAGGGGAAAATTTAGGCAGTTAAAAAAAAGATATTGAAATTTATTGTTTAAATTTGCAAAAAGAAAATGAATGTTGAAGAACTATAACAAACCAGCTTGGTGCCAAAAAAGAGCTATATATGGAACTATGCTCAAAAAGTTATCAAACTGTGCATACCCTTTGACCCAGCAGTGTTTCTATTGGGCTTGTATCCCAAAGAAATCATAAAGGAAAGAAAGGGCCGCACGTGTACAAGAATGTTTGTGGCAGCCCTTTTTGTAGTGGCTAGAAACTGGAAACTGAATGGATGCCCATCAATTGGAGAATAGCTGAACAAATTATGGTATATGAATGTTATGGAATATTATTGTTCTGTGAGAAACGACCAGCAGGATGATTTCAGAAAGGCCTGGAGAGGCTTGCATGAACTTATACTGAGTGAAATGAGCAGAACCAGGAGATCATTATTCACGGCAACAACAATACTATATGATGACCAATTCTGATGGACATGGCTCTCTTCAACAATGAAATGTTTCAAACCAGTTCCAGTTATTGAGGGAAGAAAGCCATATACACCCAGAGAGAGGGACGTGAAATGTGGACCTCAACATAACATTTTCATGCTCTCTATTGATGTTTGCTTGCACTGTGTTTCCTTTGTCTTATTTTTCTTTCTTGTAGATATGATTTTTCTTGCACAAAAATGATGTGTGGAAATATGTATACATATATTCGATTTGTCAAGTATTTTAACATAATTAACATGTAGGGAATATCCTGCCATCTGGGGAGGGGTGGGGAGTAGGGGGGGAAATTTGTAACAGAAAGCTTTGTAAGGGTTAATGTTGAAGAATTACCCATACATATGGGTATGGGTATATATTTTTGCAAATACAAAGTTTTAATAAAAAAAACATAAAAAATAAAACAAAAACAAAAGCAAAAAAGAGCTATAACAAGACATTTCTTCCCATTCCACTGTAGATGGATAGAGGAGATGATAAGGAATGGTCCCATGGCCGTGGAACACTGAATATAGTGTAAGATTTTTTTTCAATGTATTTATTGGTTTTTGATAATATTTTTTACCTTTTTTCTTTTAAATATGCTTCATTATATAAGAGCTCTAGAAGAGATTGGGAAAGGGATACAGAAGTATATATTGGTATTATAAATACCAAAGATTTCCTTTATAAATACATATTATATATGTATTTTAATTCATCTCGTGATCACTTAGACTCCAACTAAGGAAAAAATTGTCAAGGAAGACAAGAGAAAGATTAAGGGAGTCTTTAATTTTTCCAGTGAATGGATGGACCCTAACAAAAAAAATCCAAACAAACCAATCATATTTAATATGAAAGAAGGAAAGAACATAAAATGCAAAAGTATAATTGGATAACCATCTCTTTTTTCAAATTGTACTAGAAGTTTAAGAAGGATCTACAAAACTTCCCAAGAAAGGGAAAACCAGTCTTTGCTTAAATCTGGTTCACCTCTCTTGCTTCTTCTAAAACACAGTAAGGTATTATCATTCATAATTATGTTTGTTGCATTTCTAGTTATCTTACAGTCTGTACCACATAAAAAGCATACAATGACCTCCAAAACCAATGTACTCCTTGGCAAGAAAATTACATTCCACCAACACAAACACTTTTGAATCCATGTTATTTATTTGTCGCTTTCTCCCACTTCTTGGACCAACAACAGCTGTAATTACAGATCTCAATTATTCTTTATAGTTTTAAACCAAAAGAACTGTCTTTCTATTCTTCATATTGTTGGCAAGTGTTTACATATTTCTTGGCCAGATTTCTTATTCTGAGCAACAGAGATTCCTGTATTCAAGTGAACATATTACTTTTAAGGTAAACAGATCAAATATTATAAGGAAAAGGAAAGAGGAGAAAAGGGAGAAGACAAAAGATTAAACTCTATTTTAGGTCACAATAAAGTATCTCTATGATTCTTTGAATTTTCAATACAGAACTAAAAGAAATCTTTGAGGCCATGGCCTCATTTTACAGTTGAGTAAAATGAGTCCAAGAAGGTTAAATCATACAGGTTACATGATTTGATCAAAGTCACACCAGGGATAAATAACAAAGCTACAATTTGAACTGATTTCCTATGTTTTGTTACCTAGTACTCTTTTATTTTTCAACATTTTTTTTCACACAATGTTTTACTTCAAGTTTTAACTTTTCATTCAACAATACAACTCCTATTCCAATAAGATATAACTTAATAGCGCACGTATTATGATCACAGTTATAATAAAGTCACATTTTCCCCCCAAATATCTATCCATTAATCTGACACATTGCATAATATCACCATTCATTGTTTAACATTAAAGTGATGTCTCTGTACCCTACTTTTGTGTACATCTTATAGCTAATATTTTCTATATGTGTTTGTCTTTCCCTTAGAATGTGAGCTCCTTGAGAACAGGGACTATATTATTTTTCTATTTATATTAGGGGCATTTGCCATAGAACTTTGCACGTGGTAAGCACTTAACAAATGCTTTACTCATTCATTAATACACTCAAATATTCTTGAGGGATAACATGTTAAGCTGTAGCTTATGTGTGATTTCAACAGAGCACAATCTCCATTTTAATTATCAATTGCAAAATTTATTGTGTATACAGCAGTCTCTTGTGAGTCTATTTGTCATGAATAATTCACTGGGGCATGATGACTCCAACATGAAGTGAAAAAATTGAGTTCTCTACCTGAAAACACAATCCAATATATACTTTATATATATATATATATTGCTTTATAACCTGATTCCACTTACTTTCAGCTCAGTTATACATTGCTCTTCTTCTCACAATCTATGGTCAGGCAAAACAGGACTTTTTGCTATTTCTCACATAGGGCCCTTCCACTTCTCATCTCCATGCCTCTGAAATGGCAGTGCCCCATGCCTAAAATACATTCCCTCCTCAGTTAAATCCCTTCACATACCTTTTACATGGATTCTCTCTTAATCTTCTCAGTAATTTCACTCATTACTCTCCATGACCCCATTTGGTGGTTTCTTGGCAAAGATATTGGAGTGATTTGCCATTTCCTTTTCCAGTTCATTTTACAGATGAGTAACTGAGGCAAACTGGGTTAAGTGACTTGCCCATCAGGGTCACATGGCTAGTAAGTAACTGAGATCAGATTTGATTCAGGAAGATCAATCTTCCTGACTGCAGACCCAGTACTTTATCCACTGCTTCACCCAACTACCCCTTCAGCTTTTAATGCTTTCCTCAAAAAATTTCATCTATTTTGGATATATTTTAGATAAACACATATACTTACATATATGACCACATATAAATGTGGTCCTTTACCTCCTGGTAAAACATGGTAAAAAAATGTTTTTTGTTTTTGTTCAGTCTAGTCATTGTCTAGTACATAACAGATACTATAAAAAAATGTTGATAGATGGATGAATTGAACAACATAAACTCAACCAAAAATCACCAGTCAGCCTCACCTGTCTTTATTGCAGGTTCTATCATCAGTGGCATCTTTAAACACTAATACTGACAAAACATAACACTGAAATCTGTTTAGGTTGGACAAGATCTCCATTATGATGATTGTTTGTTGAATATCAAATGAATTAGCAAGAGGAAAATCAAATTCTACTATTCTAAAAAGAAAGCTTATAGGCCCACACTATTATTTGTTTTTTAAAAGGCAAACACAAGCACAAACAAATCAGATCCTGTGAAATACAGGGGTTTTGTTTGAAACGATATTGATCAGAAAACAACTTTGGATTCTTAGCAAAACAAGTCAGGGTCAAAAACAAATACAAAAAAAAAGAGGAGGAAGAGGAAGACAAGGAAGAGGAAAAGGAGCAGGAAGAAGAGAAGGAGGAAGAGGAGGAGGAGGAAAGAAATAGAATGGCTTCAGCACTTCCCAAGCTTGCTTAGTTCCTAACATCCTTGAAAGAGACTATCACAACTGACAAAGTGAATTCCTATATGATCTCACTGGTCCCAGTAATAAAGAAAAAGTAAATAGAACTATAAGCTCAAAAATTTTTAAATTGGCATCTGTATATAGAGCTATGATTTTATCCTAACAAAGAATGTTCTTACAGGATATGCTTTCTTAAGCATACAACTTAAGTACATATTTTCTTCATAAACATGCTCCAAAGAGTTCTTTTGAGGTGAGAAGTCTCTGAAAAGGTTTTTAAGCTGAAAAGAGAGAGTCCAATAACAAAGATTAGAACTATTTTCTAAAAATCATCTTGAGATAATCAGCATTATGCACACATATCACCACTATTCTCAATTGGGTTTGGGAAAAAACTGACCTTTTATGTACAGGTGGGCCTTACTTTAAGAAAATCAAATATAACTGTCATGCCAAAACACAATCATCAATGTCAGAACCAGAAGCTGAGGAGGCCAAATTCAGGAATGCTTAGCTACTCTTTACCTCAGTTTTCTCATCTCTAAAATGGAGATAATAGCTGCATCTACTCCACAAGTTTTTGTGAGACTCAAATGAGGTGATTGTATGTAAAGCACCTTAGAGTACTATATAAATGTAAGTAGTGGGAGGAGGATTAGAGTAAGAAGTAATATCTTGCTGTTATTCATACCTGACACTCCACCTCCCATCTCTGCACCTTCACAGCTGCCTGGAGCTCACTTTGCTCACCTTTGCTGTTTAGGGTCCCTTCTTTGTTTCATGATTCAGCCCAAGCATAATCTTGTCCATCTAGCCTTTCCTTATCCCTTCCTCCTCCTTCCCCCAATTTCTAGTATCCTCCTATCTAATTTCACCTAGTATATTGTGTGTGTGTGTGTGTATTTTATATTGTTTCCTCATTATTTTTGTCTTTGTATCTTCCTAGGGACTTAATAAATATTTGTTGATTGATTGACAGATAGTTCAGAGTCTTAAGTAGTAGGCACACAGTCCCACTAGATGGGCACTTGATAGTAAACCAAAGGGAACAAGGGACTTTCTACAAACTTCTCACTTGGACCCATAACTAATGTCATATTATGGGCAGACCTGAATAAAAGCAATCAGAAATAAAGAACTACATGATGGGAAATGAAGGATCAGAGATCAAAGTTTCTCTTGAAAATAAATAAATGTAAAGACTTTGATAAATTTAACTGTCATTTATGTCACAATTTTTTTTTCAATGGGAGAGGGAGACATGGGAGGGAGAAACAAGTCAGAAAGACAAAGAGAACTTGTTTATCACTTTCCAATCAAAAAATAACATTGAGTCAGTGGGTGGCAAGAAGGGATGGGGAGGAAAGACATTTGATTTCATTAAGATAGAAAACTCCCAGGGAGGAATGATCCCTCCTCCACCTCCTACCTCCCATCCTTGCCCTAATGTATGTTAACACCTGCTCTACAATTTATACATAAACCTAGGAGAGTGGCTGAGGAATTGAGAGTTAAGTTCTTAAGTCTAGGGTCACAAAGCCTAAATATTCCAGAGTTAGAGCCTGAATCCAAGTCTTCTTGGTTAAAGGTCAGCTCATTCCCGGCTTATATCCTTCCTATGGAGGATAAAAAGCTTTCATGCTTCTATTCTATTCCCAGTGCTTTTTGGTAAATACAAACTTCCCTTTTGTTCTCACTTGGTGACCAGTGTGCTAATGGGACATGGATGGCAGGATTCTGGTAGTGTGGATATGGGAAAGCCTGCACACTCATCCATTTTCACCCACATTATGTTAACGTGACAAACATCTTCTTTGATTAGTGAGGTGAATGTAAGCATCAGCTTCCTTCTGCCAGAACAACAGACCTGAGAAAAGGGGAGTATTCTAGGATTTCTATAACTAGGCCAAATGGCACGGCTTTCTGTTAATAACCTTTTCTATTTCACACTCATTTGGCCCTGAAGGAATAGCCACCTCAAGATCTCATGGCTGAAGTCACAAAGCGAAAACGTGTTAGTTTACTCTTCATCCCCCAGGGAACATGAAGAACAGGCTACATAGAAATTCCCAAGAGGAAGGGGAACTTCTGTCAGACTTGTGCAAAATGAGTGAATTTGCAGAAAGGCCAATTTAAGTTTAATGTCAGGAAAAACTTTCTAAAGATCAGAGCTGTCTGTTGGAATCAGTAGAATGGGATTCCTCAGGAGGTAATGTCTTTCTCCTTACTATAGGTTTTCAAAAATGTTTATATAAATCCCAACTCTCACTACTGTTATAAGGAAAATTCTAGTTCATTTTCAAATAGATGGTCTGGCTGCCTTAAGTCTCTTCCAGTTTTTCACTTAGGTGTCAAAATGACCTTCCTTTAGCATGGATCTAAACATGTCACCATGCCCTCAACAAACTCCCTCAGCTCCCAATTGCCTCTAGGATCAAATATAAAGTGTTCTGTTTGGCACTTAAAGCTCTTCACAACTGGCTCTTTTTCTTTCTTTCCTTGTTATTCTCCTCCACACATTTATAGTCTAGCCATACTGGCCAACATGCTGTTCCTAACATGAGACACAAAATTGTCCATCTCTTTGACCTTGTACTGGTTATCCTGTATTCATAATACCATCACCTTCCTCATCTCCTCCTTGGTACATCCCTGGATTTTTTTCTCCTATGAGGTTATTATCCATCAACTCTATGTATCATGTATTTACCTATTTATGTACATGGGTCCCCTTCTTAGTGACTAGAGATTAATTTTGTTTTGCTCTTCCTTTGTATTCCTAGGTCTTAGCACAGTAATTGCTTAATAAATTCATGTTGATTGATGAAGTCTCTTTCAACTCTAAGATTTTTTGATTCCATAACTTGATTAGACTAGAAATAGCAAAAAGGATATAGGGAAGATTCACATGGGAACTTGCTTTACCTTTCTGCCAGGTCAGGATAACCAGAGGGGGATCCATTATTTCTCTCTCCTGGGCATCTAGCTAGGAGACCATATTTCTATAAGACCACTTTTTACTTCTTACCCAAGGACCTTAAAGAGATGAGAGCTCATTTCATTTATGTTTTTCCTTGTCTGATAAAGTTTTATTTCCTCTTTTCTTCCCAACTAGTCTCTATTAAAGCAAGATGTGTCTATTCTCCTCAAGAAGTTTGCTGAACTCCTGCTCTTTCCTATAACTCTTCTTTATGTCTCTACAACTTATGTACAGAACTGCTAGGTCATAAAATGTTATGTCAAAATGAACTGTGAGAGGGGGAGAATTTCAATATATAATTCCATTCTTTTTGTTCAGTAATAAATTTGTAACTATTTTAAAGGTTATTGAAGTACTCTTGTATTGATTTTTAAATTCCCTGAAATTTGCTAGTGCTCTCTAAATATTCTTCTTTGTTCTAAGCAAGTTTAGTCATGTGTTTTGTTTATATATCACAGAAATTTATGGATATACTTGCTATCTCCCTCCCCTGAATTAAACTTTCCTTTTTAAGAAAAGTAACTATTCGAGTGAGTCTTGCAACATCCTTTCCTTATTTTCCTTACTTCTCTGATGGCATGAGGGACACAAGTTTCATCAACTGTTCTTTGGAACTATGATCAGTTATTATGATTAGTCAGACAGCAGTCCCTTTTAATATACTTTTCATTTACATTAGTGAAGTCACTTGCATATGTTGTTCTTCTGGCTCTGTTTATTTCCTTTGCTAAGCAAACAAAATATGTTAAATTTTTGGTTTTGGTTCTATTAAAATGTATTCTACTACAATTCACTCCTGGCCAAATATGAAAGATCATGGGATTTAATGGTTAGGAAGGGAAATGTAACAAAACACTGAATGCTTCCCCCAACAAATATTCATAATTTAGAGAAAAACTTTATTCTAGGCAGTACAGTGGATAGAATATCAGGCCTGAAGTCAGTAAAACATAAGTTCAAATGCAGTCTCAGGTACTTACTATAGGATGATCTTGGGCAAGTCACTTAATGTCTCTTTTTCTGTTCCCTCCTATTAAAATGAAGATAATAATAACATCTATCTCCTTGGGCTTTTGTGAATATTTAATGAGATCATAATTGTAAAGCACTTAGCACAGTGCCTGGTACATAGTAAGCACTATATATGCATATATATAAATTATTAATATTAATATGGAAACAGACAAATTTTTCTACTTTTCTTACCCTTTCCCTACCCTAAAACCAAAGAATAAATTCTAGAACTGACAGTCAACTGAACACACTTAGGAAATACTTTTTAAATCATCAGAAGACATTAAAGTTAAATAAAGCTTCTTCTCTGTTAGCATATATACATATTTCCTGGGGGAAGCTGACTACACAGCAACATTTAGTTATCCCTTCCACATCCCTTTAGTTATTCCCACACAAGAAGTTAAGGATATAATGCCCATACAATCTGGAAAAACCACATAAGATTTTTTTTTACCTTCTCTTCATACCAGACAAGGAATCTGAATTTTTTTTCTTCTGTGGGCATTTACAATAACTTACTGTAAAATTAGGATTAATATCGGGTCATAAGCTTTGTGTTGTCTGTGGCTTCTGCAAAACTTCCCCCCAAATTCCCATTTAATTTCTTAGGCAAGCCTGTGATATATCAAAACTGCAATGGGGAAAGTCATGATGTGGAAGGGACAACTGTACATTCAGTAAATGCAGCATAGATACAATGTCTGCTTGGTAACTCGTAAGCAGTTAAAGGCTCTTTGACATACAACACAGAGCACAAGGGGCTTTATTTATACTGTTTATTCTAAAGCTATAGGCTCCATATAACACAAAGCTGTTCACAACAAGAGAAACATGGCATTATCTACATAATTTAATACATTATATTATTGTTATCTGAAACAAATGTCATGCTTTATCTCGTCCTATAATTATATATATGTATATATGTATAGATATATATATATATCATAGCACTTAGATGAGTCTTAGAGGTTGTCTAGTACAACTCCCTCATTTGAAGAATAAGTTTAAATGCCTTGCCCAAGGTCAAAAAGGTGTAACTAGCAGAATTGAGATTCAAACCAAAGTCATGTGGCTCTACATGCAGAAAAAGTTCTAATGCATCACACTGCCTTCCTTATCTCCAAATATCCTACAAATAATTAAATTAATTAAAAGATCAAGTAAGAAATAAGGATAAGAAAGCTCACTCTATAAAAAAAGTTGGTATTGCCAATTTGGTATTTCAGGTTAAAACTTTAAATAAATTCAAAAAGCATTCTCCCTAATATTAAATTTATTTATATGCACTTTGATTTTGGTTTTGCATTTATATGTTCTGAATTAAAATATACAGGTACATAGATAGCTAGATGCCTTCACTGTTTAGACTAATAACAAAGATCACAATCTATATGTCAACCAAGGTACATTACAAGCAATCTGAAACTGCTATATGTAAAAGACTAAACACTTCCTTTTAGGTATCTGAAGAAAGAAAGATGAATATGTCTCTTGGATTTTCTCTTAAGTTTTCAGAAGAAGGAATTATCCTTCCAAAGTTTAATCTCAAGTATAATTATCAGTAACTCAAGGCTTAGTGATAGAAAATGAAAGCAGATCCATTGGTCAACAAAAAAGTGAACTAGAGAGGAACTGAATTTATCAATAATGACATATGCAAAAAATGGTGTAATAGATATTCAAGAAAGATATGATCTAAAAACAAAATACATAGATCAAATGAGAAATACAGGTAGATGCCCAAATTCCACAATGGGGTCCAGTGAATAATCAAACACCAGTATGAGAATACCTCCATCATAACTGGAAGATTTTTAGAAGACAATTGCACAGGATGAGAAGACACAGAGGGTTGAGATCTCTACCACAGAGAGAATATGCACTTTAAGATCATCATGGCCTGAATTACTTTTTGAGTTATTGAAGCAACAGTTTTCTTCAGGGGATGAGAAGTGTTTTTCTATGTGTGTATTCTAAGTAGAAATCTTCAATGTATGAAAATAAATATGGGCAGCTAGATGGCACAGTGGACAAAGTGTCAATTCTGGAGTCAGAAAGACTCATCTTCCTGAGTTTAAATTCAGCCTCAGACACTTATTAGATTTTATAACCCTGGGCAAATCATTAGCCCTTTTTGCCTCAGTTACTTTATTTGCAAAATAGCAAAACACTCCAATATCTTTGCCAAGAAAAACCCAAATGGAGTCACAAATAGTTGAGCAAAACTGAAAACTAAACAATAACAACAACAAATTATAATCTATCTTTCTGAGATTCTTGTCAACACTAAGAATCTCTCATTAAAAAAAACTTTTTGTGGGCAACATTTGGAGGGAGAAAGTTAAAGGATTCTAGGCACTTTTAAAATTGATATAATAAGAGCCTAAAGCTGAAGAAGGTGAAGATGAGAAGTCTTTTATCCTTTCATTCTAAGGTTAAACCAAACCAAAAGATTTAGGGCTACTTGGGAACAAGACAACACTATCCAAGGAATCTACTGAAATATATAGGTGAATCTGATCCATGAATTTTAATGATAGAAATTTAATGTTATAATGATGTTTTAAGTATTTTTGTGATACTAACAATGGTAATAATAATAATCATATTGTAGAACTTCAAGATTTGCAAAGCAACTTTAAAATGTTGCCTCGTGTTATTCTCTCAACAACTTGGAAGTTAGATGCTATTATTATCCCCATTTTAAAAATAAGGAAAATGACCCAGGTAGAAGCTAAATGAGTCACACTAATAATTAAAGTGTCAGAGTCTGAGATTGAATTCATCTGTGCTAAGTGACTAGAAGATACTCTGGGAAACCAGAGAACTAGGGGAGTAATAAGTCTGTCTTCCATAGGAGATATTACATAGGGAAAGAACAAGATTGGACAAAGACATTTTCACTAGTTCCTGATTTTGCCTAAAATCTTAGCACTTTAAGATTTCCAAAGCACTTTCTTATGAAGAAGAGATGCAAATATTATAATTACTATCCCATTTTACAGATGACAAAACAGAGTTAGATATGAAATGATGTTCTGAAGATCTTGGTTACATAGTTTAGTTTTATGGATACATTTTTAAAATGATCACCACATGGAATAAGTCGCTACACTTGAAGGATACAAGAAACTTACAGTCTATAGAAATATAGCTGCAGAAACATGAAGAAATCCAGCATCTTGCTATGAAGCAGTAAGGTAACACATCAGAGAGACCACCAGACTTGAAGTCAAGAAGACATAACCTCAAATCCAGCCTCAGACACCAGTATGGAGAATAGAAGAAAATATCCAATCACTTGCATCAAGCTCGCCATAACTTCATTTCTTCCACAAATGACTGACTCTTCTCTGTCTAAGTAGAGGCTGATCATCTTTTTTCAAAAAGAAGGTAAAAGTGATGAGGTCCTGAGTAACTGGGTGCAGTCGGCAAAGAGCAACTGGATCACTGATGGAATTGCTCTCTGGAGCTGGCAGAGAAGGGCACTGATAGAGATCAGTTTAGTTTCATAATCCCATCCTCTGTAAAGGTAATGGGTAGCCTTGCCTTGCTGTGTCCAGTCAGAAGTTCAAGTTATGTCAAATCCCTGAGGTCGAATTTTCCCTATAAATCTGTCTATGGCTCATGCCATCTTTGCTGAACCCTTTTTGGGTTCACATCATGACTCTACCTTATGGTGTCTTTCCCCCTCCCCATACAATATCTTTCCCCTCATGCCCTCCCATGTCTCTATTCTTTCTCCTTCTTATAACTAACTCTTTTAGGATGTTAAACAGCTTTGTAGATTTAGTCTATCAGCTAAGGTCATACTCTATTCTTATGGGGTGTTCTGTTTCTCCTGCTTAATTGTGAGTTCCACTACATAGCTTGTCTTGTCCACACCTAATTATTAAAACCCCTTTCCTTGCTATGTGCTCTCCCAACTCTATTTCATATTTACTACTTTTGGTGTCTATTTTTATCTCTTCATTTTTTTCTATAACCTTTTCTCCTAAATAAACTTACCTTTTGCCAAAGAGAATGACCATTGTGAATTCATTACATGACCAAACCCCAACATTCAGTGCCTACAATCTCATTATTTGATATTAAACCCTAAACACATCATTTGGAACCAGCAATTGCTCTCCTATATCACATCATCTGGCCCTGGTTACATCAAAAGGGCTCAAAAAGAGGCTCTCTACATTCAAGATTGTAGAGAAACAAAGTGTTCCTAGAGGAAACAGAATTGAGGTTCTAATAGTCAAAAAAGTGCGAAGAGGAAATCTTAACTAGAAGGGGAAAAATATGATTATTGCTAGTAGGATATAGAGTAGAAGGATGTTGTACAAAGGAGAAAGGAAAGGAAAGAACAGTTTACAGCTCAAAAATGGGAGGTTCTTTTTTGAAATAAGAAGGAAATGGATGCTCTGAGAGATAGCAGCTGCTGTCCTTCAAAGAATGATACACTACACAACTACAAAACACTTTCCACACAAATAAAGGCAGATCTAATCAACTGGAAAAATATCAAGTGTTCATGGGTAGGCTGAGCAAATATAATAAAAATGACAAGATTACCTAAATCAATCTACTTATTCAAAGCCATACCAATCAAACTCCCAAGAAATTATTTTACAGATCTAGAAAAAAATAATAATAGTTCATCCAGAGGAACAAAAGGTCAAGAATTTCAAGGGAATTAATGAAAAAAATGTAAATGAAGGTGGCCTAGCTGTACTAGAACTAAAACTATATTATAAAGCAGCGGTCATTAAAACCATTTTGGTACTGTCAAAGAAACAGAGTAATTGATCTGGGGAATAGATTAGGTTCACAGGACAAAATGACTATAGTAATCTAGTGTTTGACAAACAAAAGACCCCAGCTTTTGGGATAAGAACTCACTATTTGATTAAAAAAAATTAAAATAAAAAAAAAAACTGCTGGGAAAATTGGAAATCAGTATGGCAGAAACTAGGCAATGACCCACACCTAACACCATATACCAAAATAAGGTCAAAACAGGTTCATGATTTAGACATAAAGACTGATGTTATGAGGCAATAAGAAGAACAAAGGACAGTTAATCTCTCAGATCTGTGGAAAAGGAAGGAATTTGTGACCTAAGAAGAATTGGAGTTCATTATTGAACACAAAATAGACAATTCTGATTATATTAAGTTTAAAAGTTTTCATATAAATTAAACCAATGCACACAAGATTAGAAGGAAAGCAATAAACTGAGGGGAAATTTTACATAATCTTGTGATGAAGAGAGCCATCTACACCCGGAGAGAAGGCAGTGGGTACAGAGTATGGATCACCACATAGCATTTTCACTCTTTTTGTTGTTGATTGCTTGCATTTTGTTTTCTTTCTCATTTTTTTCCTTTTTGATCTGATTTTTCTTGTGCAGCAAGATAATTGTATGAATATGTATACATGTATTGGGTTTAACATATATTTTTCAATATGTTTAACATATATAGGATTATTTGCCATCTAGTGGAGGAGGTAGGGGAAAAGAGGGGAAAATCTGCAACATAAGGTTTTGCAAGGGTCATTGTTAAAAATTTATCTATACTTATGTTTGGAAAATAAAAAGCTTTAATTTAAAAAAAGAAAAAAAAAAGAATGATATAGTAGAATCTCCAAAGCTGTAAGTTGATGCTTCTGAATTAGATTAGCTCTCTATCTACACTTACACACTTTAGGTTTGCACTAGGAAAAGCAAAACCTTCAAATAATGAGGATCAAAGGAGATGATATATAGAAGGTATTTTGCAAACCTTAAAACCACATAAAAGTTAGCTATTGCTATTGATAATGATTATTAATATTCTATCACATAGTCTTCTAATCAGATCACATCTGGAGAATTCAGTGTGTTCAATTCTGGGAACCACTTTTTCAAAAGGAAATTGATAAGTTGAAGTGTATCCAGAGGAAGGCAACCAAAATGATGAATGTTTCTGAATTCATTTCATATGAGGATCACATGAAGAAACTGGGCTTATTTAGCCTGGAGAAGAGAAGACAAGGGCACAGGACAGCTGTCTTCAAATATCCTAAAGGCTGTCATTTAGAAGATGAGTTAAACTTCTTCAATTTGGTCCCAGAGAATGGAACCAGAAACAATGAGTGGAAATATTTGTTTTTCCTAGATGAAGTCTCCCTTCATCATTCTATACAATAGCACAAAAGTATTTTCCTTAAATGCTGATCTGACCATGCTACCCTTTTCCCCATTCCCCTAACACACCCACATAACATATACACACACACTCCATCCCTTCCTCCCTCCCTCTCCATTCCTCCTTTTCTCCCTCTTTCCATCCTTCCCTCCCTCCCTCTCTTTACCTTTCTCTTTCTTCCTCTCCTTCTCTCCCTATCTTCTCTCTCTCTTTCAAATTCATCAACTTCACTGGCTTCCTATTGCCCTTAGGATCAAATATAAACTCCTTTGTTTGGTTTTTAAAGTCTTTCACAGCCTAGTCCTGATAGAATATACTACCAAATGTTAGGGAGAGGAGGTTTAGACCCCAAAAGTATAATGGAATTATAGGCTAGTGTCAGGAGGTCTCTCAAAAGAATTTGTAGGCTTAGACCTTCTCCAAATCAAGAGGCAAAAATTTTATTATCCTCTGTAGTGGGCTTAATCCATATGGGGTTTTTACCAAAAAAAAAGGGGGTTTTAGCAATCAACAGTGGGAAAGACAAGAGCTAAGTTCCCTAGTGGAATTCACAATCGGGGGAAGATGCTATTAAGGAGGAAGAGGTAGCAACTTCCTAATGAACCCTCAACTCCATAAACTGGTCTAAATTCCTTCCTTAAAGAAGGAGTTTGGGCAGGGCATTATGCTTTTGATCTATGGGCTAAATTCCCTTTTTTTATTTTTTATTTTTTTAAAGCTTTTTATTTGCATAACACATGTATGGGTAGTTCTTCAACATTGATTCTTACAAAGCTTTCCTTTACAAATTTTCCCCCTAGTTCCCTCCCCTCCCCTAGATGGCAGGAAGTCCACTACATGTTAATTATATTAAAATACTTGACAAGTTGAATATATGTATATATATATTTCCATACTTATCTTGTTGTGCAAGAAAAATCGTATCTACATGAACAAAAAAAAAATCAGAAAAAGGAAACACAATGCAGGCAAACATCAATATAGAGCATGAAAATGTTATGTTGTGGTCCACATCTCATATCCCTCTCTCTGGGTGTATATGGCTTTCTTCACTGAACAACTGGAATTGGTTTGAAACATTTCACTGTTGAAGAGAGCCATGTCCATCAGAATTGATCATCATATAGTATTGTTGTTGCCGTGTATAATGATCTCTTGATTCTGCTGATTTCACTCCGTATCAATTCATACAAGTCTCTCCAGGCCTCTCTGAAATCGTCCTGCTGGTTGTTTCTTACAGAACAATAATATTCCATGACATTCATATACCATAATTTGTTCAGCCATTCTCCAACCGATGGGCATCCGTTCAGTTTCCAGTTTCTTGCCACTACAAAAAGGGCTGCCTCAAACATTCTTGCACATGTGGGGCCCTTTCCTTCCTTTAAGATCTCTTTGGGATATAAGCCCAATAGAAACACTGCTGGGTCAAAGGATATGCACAGTTTGATAACTTTTTGAGCATAGTTCCAAATTGCTCTCCACAATGGTTGGATCACAACCATTCCACCAACAATGTATCAATGTCCCAGTTTTCCCACATCCTATGGGCTAAAGTCCTAAAGAAGTTTAGCACCCTAAAAACAATTATCAATAATAAGGAGAAAGATACCATAAGTTGTGGCAAGTTCCTAGAGATAGAGAACCCTCAAAGGTTCTCTATCTCTATGCCATAGAGATGGTTTAAATTCCTAAAGAAGGAATTTTACAGGTTAACCCTAAAAGAGATTTAGGAAATTAAAGAATTAGTTTGATAAAGGTAAGTTCTTTTATAGGGAAATATAATCTCAAGAGGTTGACATAACTTGACTTTGGATACAGTAAACTGTGAGGTCAAGATAATTTTGTCAATGAAAGGAGCAAAAAGCCTTCTTAACAACAAAAAGCCCAGATAATCTAATTAGTGTTCCTCCCCACTTGCCTCTGGGAGTAATTTGGGCTGTAAAATTCAGGCTTTCCCCCAATCGTGCCACCCCATGCTATCCAGGATCTAGAGTTCTTTTTCTCCACCTTCTTCAGCCCTATATCTTAACACCCCACTGGACACTACTCCGAACTACTTCTACTTCACATAGTAACTTCACTTCCTTTAATATACAACTCAAACATCTTTCTGTATTTACCTTTCCCTAATCTAACCAAAAGCTAGTGTTCCTTTCAGATTACTGTGTATTTAACTACTTTATATACATCTATAGTTGTTTATACTTATGTTTTTATATTGATAGATGTACTTGCTCTCTTCCCCACTAGAATACATGCTCCTTATGAGTTGGAATTATTACATTTTGTGTTCTAGTATTCCTAGTGCCTAATATAATGCCTGTCACACAGTAGGTACTAAATAAATGTTTGATGATTGATTCTGTCTAGCTTTTTAATATTCTGTGTTGTGTTTTTATTCATTTAACTAAAATTCTCACTTGTCTAACAGTCTAATTTTTTTAAAGCCCAAACTAATTTCCCTCATGAAGCAACAGAGAACCAAATATTATTACAACAGCTACCTAATTGGTAAGACAATCATTCCACTAGCTGCATTCCCAAGGCAGTTTCTGCTCTAACTGAAGTTTCTCAATTTTAATTAAGACCAGTCTAGACTTCAGTTTGTCTAGGTGAGAGGTTCTTAATCCTAAATCATGGACCCCTCTAGCAGTCTGCAAAAGCCCATGATCTCTTCTCAAAATAAAGTTTTTAAAAACATTCATATCTTATTGTGTCATTTCATCTTAGCATGAAGAAATTAGACTCCTTGAGGGCAGAGACTTTTATTTCTTTTGTAGCACAGTGCCTAGTATATAATAGGTACTTAAATGTTTATTTACTGGCTGACTTTTCTCAAAGACTATGCCAGCATGGTATAAGTCCAATAGAATATCAGTTTTTTGAAGGCAAAGATTACTTTGTGGTATATATGGGTTGTTGGGATTTTTTTTTGTCCTACTCAGCATTTAACACAATGTTTTGCAATTAGTAGCTACTTAATAAATGCTCATTGGACTAGACTGGATGTCATAAATCAAGTAAAGAAGACCTCAAGTATAGACCTAGTCACATGTAGTATTTCTAGTTAAATTTTCAATGCCTACAAAGTGATACATTTTCCAGTCAGAAACTCTACCAAAGGGGCAGCTAGGTGGTGCAGTGGATAGAGCACCAGCCCTGAAGTCAGGAGGACCTGAGTTCAAATCTGGTCTCAGACACTTAACATTCCCTAGCTGTGTGACCCTGGGCAAGTCACTTAACCTCAATTGCCTCAGCAAAAAAAAAAAAAGAAAAGAAACTCTACCAAAGATTCAAGTAGTCAGGTATCTATTCTATTCCTATTGATCTCTATGGTGGAAAGGAGGGCTGAGATTTATTGCATCAAATCATAAGGCTTTTCCTTATATCTAAAATAAATCTTACCTATCATAAAAACCATCTCACCTTTCTTTGTCATTACTAAAAAAAGTGAACATCATGATCCATGTAAAAACTGTCATATATTTGAAGGTAATTTTTGAGTCATATTTCAACCTTTTTGTCTTCAAGCTAAATAAACTTAATTTATTTAGAAGTGAAAAACTCCAAAGAAGAGCAAGAATTCAGGGCATCATCAAGGAGTAACATGAGAGTAAAAAAAGGTAAGAATGGAAAGACAAGAGAAGAACTAGTGTTATACTGATTCCCTTAAGAAAACTGAACCTCATATAGTGAACTTGGAAGAGGGCACACTCAAGACTCATAAAAGATAAGTAGGCTGAGATAAATTGAGTTCTGCAACAACTGCAACAATAATGACAACGATGATGATATACCGAACATCTACACCAGGTACTTTGTAAAGTGCTTTAGAAATATTATATCATTTGAGCCTCACAACAAGTCTATGAACTAAGTGCTTTATTATCCCCATTTTACAGTTGTGGAAATTGAGGCAAATAGAAGTTAAGTGACGTTCTAAGGGTCATATAGCTGAAGGCTATATGTCTGAGGCTAGATTTAAACTGTTTTCCTAACTTCAAGTTAAGGATTCTCTCTATTATACCACTTGGCTAGTCAGTGGCAAATTACTAAGATCAGGGATCTCATTGAGTGTTTAAGTAGAAATTTGATTCAGTTGCAGAATATGAAGGACTTAGAAAGAAGTACTATGGTATGGCTGTTTAAAAGGTAGTCTTGAAATCAAAAAGATCTGACTTCAAGCTTTGCCTCAGATAGAAACTGGCTGTGTAACACTAGGAAAGTCACTTAACTGCTCTCATAATTTCTCTATGAAGGCAACGACTGATTTCCATTAGTAGACTTTTTTTCATTGGGAAGTTCTCCAAGAGTCTAGTTAAACATAAAAACAAACAAACAAAACAAACAAATAAACCAAAACCCAACAGCCAGACTCGCCGTGTATTCCACAGTTTAGTTTACTTCAATAGTTATTTAAGTTAACATGTTAACACTATTAATGAAATGACCAATAAGGGTACAGAACTCTATGGCAAGACATAATGGTGAGGAGGATGAAGAGGATTTCAAATCAGAGTCATTCATATTTTATACTGTGACTATCTAGACATGGATTTTTCAGAGTACCTGAGAGTACATACAGCGTGCCTAGATGAAATCTTTATCGGTATTGCAACATTTCAGACAAAAAAACTGACTGACTCATTCTGGAAAGGTTCCCATTTTCCTCTGCCCTGAGTCACCTGGGGTTTGTTTTTTACAACAGAGACTGCTTATCTTATGGAAGTCTATCCATCTCTAGAAAAGTTGAAATGGACTTCAGGCAGGCAGGCTGACTGCTTCAAAGGATGTGAACTTAGAAGGCAGAATTTTCACATACCCAGGCACAAAATTACCAGTACCACCATCAGCATCATCTGTACTCAGGGAGCTTAGCAGAATTAATGAAAAAATATCAACAAATATGCTGGCTTCCCCTATCAGATTAATTTCCACCTACTCCATATAATGAGGTCTTGAGTATTGATGGATTTACTCCCTGAGGCAACCAGGAAGGGCACTGATGGGAATCAGTTTAACTTCAAACTCTTACCCTCTGTGGAAGTGGTGGGCAGCCCCATCAAGCTATGTCTGATCAGAAATCCAAGTTATATCAAACCCCTGAGGTTAAATTTCCCCTATAAGTCTGTCCATAGCTCATGCCCTCTTTGCTGAACCCCTTTTGGATCAGTCTACCATGCACTCTGCCTCGTAGGAACTTCCCCTTCCCCATGCTACATGGTGTCTCTCCTCTCACTCCCCACCATGTCTCTATTCTTTCTCCTTCTTATAGCTAATAATTCTTTTAGAGTTCTAAACAGCTCTATAGATTTGTCAGCTAAGGGCATACTCCAACCTCAGAGGGTTTTCCTTTTCTCCTGGTTAATTGGGAGTTCCATTAGAGAACTTGTCCTTTCCATCATTAATTATTAAAACTCCTTTCCTTGCCATGTGCTCTCCCCAAATCTATTTCATATTTACCACTCCTGGTATCTACTGTATCTCTTCATTTTGTAACCTCTTTTCCTAAATAAACCTACCTTTTGCCAAAGAGAATGGCCATTGTCAATTCTTAACATAACTGAATTTCAATATTTATGGCCTACAATCTCATCATTTGCTGCCAAACTCCAAACACATCATTTTGAACTAAAAACTGCTTCCTTAATTTACATCATACAGTACTTGGCACATGATAGGCACTATATAATTGTTGACTATTATTATTATTTAACTTGTATGTATTAAATTCTCTTCATGTTGTCTCATTTGTTAGAATGTACTGTCCTTGAGAACAGGGGTTGTTTTTTACCTTTCTTTGTATTCCCGGGACTTAGTACAGCACCTGATACATAGTATGTTTTCAATTTTGATGTTTAAATTTCTTAGAAAAGAGAATGAAGTGGTTTGCTATGTCCTTCTCCAACTCATTTTATACAATAAACAGGAGGTAAACAGGGTTAAGGGACTTGCCCAAGGTCACCCTCTTATATGTCTGAAGCTAAATTTAAACACAGGAAGATGAATCTTTGGAACTTCAGGCTTAGCACTCTATCCACTGCACCACCTAGCTGCCTATGCTTGAAATAAATACTAACTAATTGCTTCTCACAATCTTCCAATGGTTCAGGTAAATATTACTTAACTCTTTCACAAATGAACAATGTAAGATCCTCTATTCATTATATATATATATATGCATATATATATGCATATATATATATATACACACACACATATATATATATATATATATATGCCATCTTTAAATTGTCACTGACAAACATCTCTCTAGTCTCAAGAATGAGCTTATCATATTAAAATGAAGAAATAGCCTAATTAATGGTATGTACTTTAAAGCCTGGGCAAAGCATGTCTCATCATGAAAAAAAAATTCACCCCAATATCTGAAGCCATCACTGATTCAGTGGTTTTGGAATTGAGGCCTTTTGAGTAGGTCAAAGCAGGTTATTCACTTAATAGACAACAGCAAATTTTTACTCATTTATCTTTCCTCATTGACTCCACATATTTTGAATTACCTTTATTGACCCCTCAATTGATAAAAGAATTCAATCCAATTTTTCAAATCATATAAAATCTTTTTGTGGAAAGATTGGCCTATTTGACCAATCTTAAAACCAATCAAAAACTTCTATATTGTGTGTATTTTATGTGGAAATATATAATATTATATACATATATACACATATGCAATATAACCTTTTGTATAACTTATATATACACACACATATAAGAAAACTAAAACACAAAATAAACCATTATTTTCAAGTGCAGCCATTTATAATAATAGTTCATCTTGACCTTTCACAATTTAAAAAATGAGTTTCTTACAAATCTAGAGATAGGTAGTGCAAATGCTCTTACTCCCTTTTTTATAGATGAGAAAATCAAGATTATGAGATAAGATCACACACAGCTAGTAAATATCAGAAGTGTCACCTGGATCCAATTTTTCTCATTGCAATATTTACACCATTCCACATTACCTCTCCATGCACAAACTAAGCACACTTCTAAGGTTCAATTTTGCTTCATCCTGTGAAATACATTCCAAGGGATGAGAGACTAGACCTGTGGTTTCCATTGTATAGAGTACTTTCTGAATGGGGATGAGAAGTGAAGAACCAGCTACTAATTCAGGTTGACACTATTTCTGTAACTTATACTCTTAGGGAGCAGTCTAGAGCAAGGAGAGGTTAAGCGATTTGCCCAGAATGATAAGAGTCAGTATATGTCAGAGACAGGATTTGAATCCAGGCCTTCTTGGCCTTAAGGTTAGTTCTCCATCCAAGTGTGTATTATATTCTCTGCTATTTGATATCATGCAGGCTATTATTTCCTTAAATTTTCTCCTAATAGTTGAGTATAACTCTAATATGGGAAATGAGGACATGGGCCTCTCTTATTCCCTCAGGATAAATAAAACCCAAAGTCAAAGACAAGTAAGTAATAATAAATCTTTCAGAGTGCACCAGCTCTTATTCCTTCCCTTCTATAAAAAATGTTCCTGAAAGATAGTTTCAACCAGTTGCCATCATGCTGGATTCTTGATGCAGGGAGACTGGTCAATATTTTCGCCTTATAAAATAGATAACTTTTAAAAACTAAGGAGACAGAGAAAAGAAAGAAGAATAGGTACCAAAGGCAAAAAAGATCATTCCTGCTGAAAAAACACTCAACTAAAGTGAATAACAATGTCAGCCAACTGTGAAATAATGGAGTTTCCTTTATTTTACTTCCTAGCTATTTTTTAAGGGATGGTAGAAAGCTAAAATATTTTTTTTGGCAAGATGATAAATTTTTCACTTGTTTTCAGGACTACAATAAATAGTGTATCTCTCTGTCTCTGTTTCTCTCTCTGTATCTCTGGCTCTTTCTGTCTCTTGCTCTCTTTGTCTCTGTGTCTCTGTCTCCTTTCCAGCTCTTCTCTCTCCTTCCATCTCTCTCTCTTTCTCTTTCTTCCTCTAATTCCTTTTCTCTTCTCCTCAATCATTTTTTTATATATGTCATTATTGGTCTATATTATTACTAATGCTGAGTAAGTGAATTTGGTTACATGTTTTCTACAAGAATTTACTAAAAAAAATACCATTTCCTACCTGCCACTCTCTAGGGATGGCTAACAGCTTTGTAAAGCTAAGCATGAGACATAGTTCTCCAGCAAACACTTAACAAATGTTTATTATACTTACTATGTGAAAGAAATTATAAATAGCTGAAAGAAAATAAGGCAAGTAATAGTTTCAAGATTCATGAAGTAAAAACAAAAAACTGCCCTCCTATCTCCCATATAGTTTG
>JAJPUD010003117.1:72412-85513 GCA_023553655.1 Myrmecobius fasciatus | reverse complement strand
GGTTTTTTGTTGTTGTTGTTGTTTTTTAAATGAGAGACTTTCAGAGAAACTCTCTATATGAAAAGAATGCATAAGGGAGATTTTGAGCAAAAGGAAATGAGAGTATTCCAAAAAGACCATCATGAAAGATTAGAAGTTAGGAATTCTTATAAAGAAATGACTCTATGGCTGGGTCACAGAAAAAAAAAGTTCAGCAAAATTTAGCTAATCCATGCCAAGGAAAACTCTGGGTTGGGATTTGAAGAGAACAAGTTCAAGCAGATACATATACTTTGGTGGCCAAAAAGAGTTATGGAAATGGGGTCTGATTGATAACTAGAAATTACTCCATAATCTGCTCCAGCCAAACTAGACTATTCTCTATGTCCTAAATATTCCTTGAACTTTTCCACCACTGACACTTAACTCATTATATCTCCTATAATTGGATTATCTCCTTCTTCCTTTACTGAACTGCTATTCTTCCTGTAAAGTCCAATTCAAATATCTCTTTCTTTATGAAGTCAGTTCTGATTCTTCCTTATCCATAACATCCATTCTATGCTCTCTGCCTCACATAGTATCTTGCTTTGCATCCCTTTGATTTATCATTTTGTATCAATTACTAGTACACGTGCCATATCTCCCATTATACTTTAAATTCCCGAGGACCAGAGCCATAGCTATCCAAACTTTGAATCATTGTTAGCATCTTGTACAGCTCTCTGTACATAAAAGACATCAAATTCAAATTAAACAAATGTGAACTTAATAAACAATAATAATATTTGTGTTATTTAACTGTTGAATGCATGCCCTAGCAATGCTGACATTTTATGAAACCTATGCATTTGATTATGATAAGAAACCCCATTTGATTGTGAGTTCATTAGGGGCAGGGACTTTTTTTTTTAAAAAACTCTTTTTGTATTCCTGATACTTAGCACAGTGCCTGGAACCTAGTAAGGATTTAATAAATGTTTGAGTCATTAACTGCATAGAATAGCTTATCATTGAAGATTGACAGAACTCAACATTGACACTTTTCAGGAGTTTCTGATTTCCTAGCTTCTCTTAAGTCTCCATTTTGGAACAGCTCCTTAAGAATTTAAACTCCATGTCTTATCTGCCCTAATAAAAGGTTCAAAAATGAGCCTTTAGAAAATAGACAGGCTTGTATCTAGTGCCCCTCAAATGTATAGTCAGCATTACACGAGTATCTCTCAATGAAACAATCACATTCAAATTTCATGATTATTGGGACCAAAACCTTTCTTTTATTCTTTTAACCATTATTATATTTACAGATCTTGACCAGCTCTCTTTGGGATGCATCAATAAATGAGAAACTAGAAATATAGAAAAATGAAGTGACATTTCTGAGATATTCAGGAAAATAGAATTAAAAAACTCCTATATCTCAATCCATTGCTCTGGACACTGGATAGAATAAATGGAAACTCCACAAAATGTGAAACATGGTAACTAGGGTAAAATTTAAATGGGCTGAATTAAAATAAAATTGTGATGTACAGCTTTAGTGACCTCATTTATACAAGAATGATAATAACTGGAAGGGTAGAGCAGCCAATTTCCCCCCATTTGCTCACTAATAAAACCAAGGAAATAAACTAAGGATAAAATAAAAGATGAGAAAAGGGAAAATTACTTCCCAGCAATTAATCTGGGGGAGGGGAGATTTTATTCTGTGAAGGAAAATAACCAATTTCACCTGCCCTGTCTCTTCTGGCAACAAAAGTTCTTTAACAGAATGGGGAAGAATATTTCTGTAGTATGTACTTGAGGACATTTTGTACACAATCGTAAAATGCAGAGCCAAGAGCCCCTCCTCAAACTAACATATGAGATGAGAATAAAAATATAATATTGCTTTGTTGGGGGAAAAAAAATCTCAACCTGTTTGCTTATATCTCTCGCTTTCATATATTTCCTAAAGTTCATGGGGTCTAAATGTGTGCTGGGGCATTCATTTTTGTGGTATTTCAGTTGCACATTACAAAAAGTTCATCGATTCTCAATTTACTCACAATCCAGGAACCTCACCTGTGAAAGCGTTTGTGGCCTGAAAACCAGCTGCCTGCATACTGCTTTCCCAGACACGTTTGTGTTCCCACTCTTAACTTGTCCTTACAAGAGGCAACTGGAGGGATAGAAGCTGTCAAGTTACTTCCATTTTAGCTTGTCGGAGTCCATCTCTCTCCGGATTGCAACCTTTGGTAGCATATGATTCTCACCAGATCCTGTGAGCAGATGGTACCAGGAGACTGGCCAAAGACAAAAAACAAGTATTGGACACACAATGGTTTCAGCCGTCCAACCAGAGAATGAGGGCCATGGTGAATCAGGAAGCCACGGAAGTTGTCCTGCTGAGACTGTTTCCCTTTCTAAAATATAGTTCTAATGAACCATTGGGTAGCCAGCATCCTTTCCTTGGGTTGTAGCCACTTGGGATGTTCAGTTGTTTTCTGCCTTGTCTTTTCTCTTGGGCTTGTCTTTCCCCTCAGGCACGCTCACTGAGAAATTAAAAAATAAAATAAAATAAAATAAAAAGGAGATTATGCTTTCTGATGACCTACATAAACATTAAAATTAATAAACTCACCAAACCAAAGAAACCCTCCCAACTACTCAAAAATTATTATGGATTAACTAAACACATTGAAAGCTCTCCAGCAAAGCAAATGTGGTAAATTTTCCTGAGTGTTTTTGAAGTTTGGAAAAAGGTGCTTAGGGTTTCATTCATATACCTAGGAACAAGAAAAAAATCATTTCTCCAAATTTCAATAAGAAGCAATGGGCAACAAGGTATAGTAAGAGTGCAATTACAGAGACAACAATGTTCTTATGTATTTGGTTTATATCAGTGTATATAGTTGCAATGAAGTATAAAATATTGAAAATATTTCTCAAGCTACTGAAAATGAGATATATAACCTCTTTCTCATATAGTTCAATAAAACTCAGGGACAAAAGAATCCAATGATATCAGTGTTTATAAATCCCTGAAAAATGAAACCAGAAATGTCTTGCCAAGATTTCTTACTCTTTTTATATACATACATGCATGTATGCATACACATATAATATATATATATATAATTTTAAATTGCAGATCAAGAAGAGAAGTTGATCTAGTTTCCATATTGTTTTATACATGCTTTTAAATAAAAGCATTGTATAACATTCTTTACAGATATTTCTCTTATATGGTTATTGCAGAGCAACCAATTAAAAAAAATAAAAAGAGATGAGAAGACTAAAGGGCCAGACTTTTAAAAATAGATGATGAACATTAAATTTAAATTATCACTGATAGAGAAGGATGAATTTTGTTCCCATTATAATTATTTCCTCCTAGTCAATTTTTTAACAATCAGAAACTACAATCACATTTTTCTTTTTCACCAAGTTGAACAAGGAAAAGAAAACTTTTTAAAAAGATTGTTAAGTTATCTTATATAGCTTACATATTCTCTACATAAGGAACAATTTACAAAAGGGCACACAGTATGATTTCTTTTTGTTTTATTCAAGTAAATACTATATATATATATATGGAAAGTTAAAATATCTCTAATTCAAACTAATTTAAGGGAAGGTCCAACCAATAAATATATAAAATCTAAAGTAGAGATCATTTTTTAAAAGCAATGTGATTTACCTGCTTTCAAGTACCTACAAAGCGACAGAATGAAGGATACTATAGAAATCATTAGTGATGTAGTTACTGAATACATGAGAAGAATTTTAATTAGTAAATTATAAGTTTATAAGTTGGTTAAAAGCACTGGAAACATTTCCTTCTGAAATCTTCTATATTCACATCCCAGAGAATTTCAGTCCTTAAAGTAGCTACCGTTAAAAACAACAAAGTAGACTTCAATTTTGCCACACTGAACTTACCTAACTAGATGGAAGAGAAAAAGGAAATCACCCTCTTAATGTCCAGATTTTTCCTTAGCCTCCATTCTATAATCTCTTTGAGCTAATCACTTCCTTTTAGAAGTTTTCCCTAATTCATCTCTCATCCAAAAATAATTTCTTCCTCCTCTGAATTCCCAAACTGTTATTTTGTACTGCATTTAAATATTCTAGCTTATATTTTAATTGTAAAATTACTCAATTTTCCCTATTAGGGAACAGAGAGCAGGGACTGCCTTATTCTTCTTTGAATTCTCCAAAGTACTTAGCCCACTGTTTTGTATATAGGACCTATAGGATCATAAATGTTGTTGTTGCTTGTCCTTCATTCTTGAAAAAGACCATGACATCAGGGAAATGATGCCATGACATACAAGTGAATTGGATTTAGGTGAGGGAGGGCTTTGCAAAGTTACCTGCCTCATTTTTCCCTCTAGAGCCATCTGGGTCCAGTGGCCAGATGTAGATGAAGATGACTAGAGATGGCCCTGGATGCAATGGAAAAACCATGACTTTTCTGAGCTAAGGTCTTCAGCAGGTCTGTTTGACTGAGGCTGCACCTATTCAGTGATTAAAACTAGGTAGCAATTGAGGCAAAGAGTCTTGTTTTTAGACTAGTCCCCCAAAAAATCTATTAAATAAATAAATGAATGGATATGGGACCTTAGAAAACATCTAGTCCAATCCTTCATTTTGCAGTTGAAGGAACTGAGACGCACAGAACTGAAGGCACCCAGGTAAGTCACCCAAGCCAAGATGATTTGAAAATAGGTCTTCTGAGTATACATCTAGCACTCTTTCCCCTGCACCAAACTACATAAAAGCTGAATAAATATTTGTTGAATGAATCAATTCATATCCACAGGAATTGTTGCACTTTACTTACTCCCATTCTCAGTCTAGTCTGAGAGATGAAAAACAAGTTTGAGTGGTGTTCTGTGCTGTTTTTGTTTTATTTACGGTGCTACTGTGCTTTAAAGTATTTCAACTATCACATCGCTCACATTTCACATGGCCATGGGAAATCTGTAGGTGGGTATGGGTAGTGGTGGGAGGGAAACAAAATGACTGTTTTCCTTTCCTGTGACTATTATCTGCCTTCTCATTCTCAAACTTATTTATTCCACAAGAGAAAGGTAGGCCACCGGATTAAAATTATTGGAACACCCTAAAAAGCCTTCCTTTGCTAAAATTCTGAAGAGCAATTGCTGTGAGGTTTAAGATCAAGCTCAATCAACCCTATGAAATAATTGGCAAGGCTAAAATGTATCATCATAAAAGTAATATATAATTTGCATATTCCAACACAGACTCTTGACTTTTTTCTCCAGTAACTTTTCTATTACTATCACTGCTTTGAATTTTTTCACTTCTTGAACTGTTTTCTTCTCACCCACTGCTCATCTAAATGCCTTCCCCAGAAATCATACAGCAGAAAGCAGAGACTTCACAGACTCAAAGGGAAGATGGCAGAAAAGAACTGAGCCCAGCAACATTTTGGACCCGAAAAGCTTCACTGTCCAGAGTTACAATTGCCTCATTTTTTTCATCAATTGGTTCTCTCAACTGATTCACTTGCCCAACTATGGCACAGGTCTAATGAACACCAACAAAAATAACAGCTAAAATAGTGATTCTTCCCCAAACAATAAAAAAATCAAAGTAAGAATAATAAATGGTACCCCATCATCTCATTCATACCTATTTTGTGTATATAAATCTTCTTTAGGACAGATAGGTGACAGTGGATAGAGCACAGAGTTTGGAAATGCAGCCTCAAAACACTAGCTGTGGGAACCTGGGCAACTCACTTCACCTGTTCACCTCAGTTTCTCTTCTGTAAAATGAGTTAGAGAAGGAAATGGCAAAGCATTCAAGTGTCTTTGCCAAGAAAACCTCAAATGGAGTCACAAAGGATCAGTCAGACACAACTGAACAAGGACAAAAAATAAATCTCTTCTTTCCCCCAGTGGATTGTAAGCTTCTTAAAGTCCTACCTCATTATATTCTGTAGCCAATGTAGAACTGCAGAGTCAAGAAATGTTCAAGAAACACTCTAAAATTAATTAATTCTCCACATTAAAAGCTGAGAAACACTTTTGTCCTGCACATTGTTAGATATTAACTGTGTGAGAAGATGCTCTTATTTCGAATAGGTGCCATACTTTTTGAATTGACTAGTTGGGCCCTCAGTGTGCCTTACTTAAAAATGAATAAAGGGAGTCTTCATTTTTGTACAATATTCCTGAAAAATGCAAAATTTTAGACCCAGAAGGGACACTAGAGATCATCTCATCCAACTTCCTCTTTTTAACAGATGAGGAAACTGCAGCCCTAAGATACTGAGGTAGTCAATAGCAGATAGCAAATAGCAAGGCTGAGATGAAAACCATATCTCTTCAGTATAAGACTGAAGATTCAGAGCTTAAAGCACTCTTAGAAACCATTTAGATCATTTATAGATGAGGAATATGAAGGACTTTAAGGTAAAGTGATCTACGTAAGGTCACCTAGTAAGTTCCTTTCCACTGTGCCCAAGAAAATGAAGGGTTTTCTCAAGCATTAATTCCTAAATATTTGACCCTTACTGTATCTCAGAAGAAAATCACTTTACAAAGAAGCAAAAGAGGTATGAAAAGGGAGACTCACCCTAGATCAGAGTATTCTTGAGCCACACCCTCACGCACTCTTATTCTAAATCCAAAGTGCTCATCACTCAGATGCCAAAGCATACACTTATAAATGTTCTCTTCACACTAAGAAGATGGGGAAGACTAACCAGGAAATAAATTGATTCAAGACTGTACTTGAAAACGACATTAAGCCCCTCCCATAACAATGCAACAGTTACTAAGGAAATAAAGTGCATCAAATGGAAAACACCCCCACAGGAAGGGACATTTAAAAAGGGAGAGAGAGGGGAGAAAATGAACACCCACAAAATCTTACCAAATAAGTTGTGGAATTAGATCTGCCTTGCCATTCATTCACGAGGACTTGGGTCAAACTCAATCATTGTAATCCCTAAGGAATTAAAATTTGGTCTTTGACAGATGACAGTTTTCATGAACCTAAACTGATTGCACTGTGGAGACATCTACTTGCAGGGGAAGATTAGGGTCATAAAGTAGGCAAAGAGATCAAAATTCAATAGAGAAGTGAAACAGACTTTTTTGAAACATGGTAATTTAAAAAAAAATATTTTAAGCAAATCAAGTATTCAAAAAAAGTGTAAACACTGCAGTTTAAATTTTTTTTAATTTCCTTTCACTGTGGACAGTCTGTTTCGTTGGCTAAGTGCTAGTTACCTAGGAGATGGCTGAGTGGTGAAATTGGATAGACTATATGTTGTAAGAAAAATGATCAGAGTTGTAGCAATCTTTAGAAATGATGTCGATGGTCTCTTGTCACTGCTCCCACCAAAAATGTTTTGGGGAGAAACAGAAGATAAAGCACAAAACACATTCACCTTGATAAGCAGGGGAGCTATTTTAAAATATGAAATTATTTAAATATGTATTTTATATATAAGCTGCTTTCCACTTCTGCAAAAAGCATGTGAAAAATTTTCAAACTTGCTGGTTCATTTAAGATAGAGATGACAAGCAGTTTTTGAGGTGGCTGTGAAAAAAAGGAAACCTAGTTAGGATCTATTCCTGACTCTGACACAAAAATCACTATGTCACCTTGGGAAAAAGACTTCACACATTTTTGCATGAGTTTCTCCAAAATCTATGAACATACCGAGTTGACAGCCTAGTTGAAGGTCTCTGCAAGTGTCAGTCAACATTCACTGAGCTCTGAGAGGGTACAGACTGTAATGAGATTATAAAGAAATAAATATGGTCCTTGCACTAAGGCAGTTTATAATCTATTGTGGCTAAAGAGAGATAAGGAGAAGAATAAACAAGCAGGATCATGAAAAGAACATTAGATTTGGAAGTAGGAATGTGTTTTAATCCCAGCTTTGCCTTATAGTCTGTGACCTTGTATACTGAGAAGCAGAATGGCTAAGTGGATAAAAAGCTGGTCCTTCAAGACAAACTTCTCACAGACTAGCTGTGTGATCTTGGATAAGACAACCTCTCTGTTCTCTCAGGCAACTCTCCTAAGAGTCTTAGTTGCAAAGAAAGCATCAATCTATATGAGTAAAGGGCAGAGGTATTTTATTCACTAGGAGTTCTCTATATAAATGGAATTATATATCTAGTTTTTAAATTCTGAAGCCATCTAGTCCAACTTCTTAATTTTACAGACCAGGAAACTGAGGCACGGGGAAGATGAATGACTTATCTGAACTCCCATATGCAGAGTCGTGAGAAAACGGAATTCTAGAGACTCACCCACTGAAAGTCACCTAAATTCCCCAAAAGACGAACTAGAATATATATATATATGTGTGTGTGTGTGTGTGTGTGTGTGTGTATATGTATATATATATGATGCATGTATGTATATGTAAATATACATATATATATATCAAGATATCCTTAATGAATTTTTATTGTCTCCATGTCTAAATAAGTAATAGAGAACTCCAGTTAATATTCAGAAGGCTGAAAAGCCTTCATTGTGTTGGAGACTAGAATTTTAGGCTCTGTGTCATGAGGGTACTGGGCTCAAACACTGACTCTGACATTGGCTAGCTCTGTGTCCGAGAGATCATTTAATCTCCCTTGTTCCTAGCTTCCTTTCTTGTAAACTAGAGATAATGATACCTATAGTATCTTCCTAACAAAGTTACTGTGAGAGTCACACATGAGGGTCACATACATTTGAAGTACACTGAGAACAGTATGTTTAGTGGATTGATATTTAGTGGATGTTTAGTGGCTTTGTGAATAGAAAACTGGACTTCAGGTCCTACTTCTCACACATTTGTCATTATTTAGTCATTTTTTAGTTGTTTTAGACTTTTTATGATCCCATTTGGTGTTTTCTTGGCAAAATTACCAGAGTGATTTGCCATTTCCTTCTGCAGCTTATTTTACAGATGAGAAAAATTAGGTCAACAGAGTTAAGTGACTTGCCCAGGATCACATAACTTCTAAGTGTCTGAGACCTGATTTCAACTCAGGAAAACGAGTATTTCTAACTCCAATAATTTTGTTTTCTTCCCACTACCACCCATACTCACTTGACAGAAAGAAGGTAGAAATATCAAAGTAAATAGAAAAGTTCAGAAAGGGTCATGCTGAGTAGTGTTGTTGTTGCCCTTTTAATTTTTATATATACATTTATTTCTTTAAAAGAAAAGCATATAGGGAGCAGTTAGGTGGCGTAGTAGAGAGAGCACCAGCTCTGAAGTCAGGAGGACCTGAGTTCAAATATGGCTTCAAACACTTAACACTTTCTAGCTGTGTGACCCTGGGCAAGTCACTTAACCCCAAGTGCCTCAGGAAAAAAAATGAAAGCATATATACAAATATACATATATATAAGAAAAGCATAAATTGTATATAATTTAGTTTATCTAAACATCTTCCTTATTTTTTATATATGGAAATGTTTGTTTTTATGGCCAATTTTTAAGTTCACCATGAACTCTCACATATGCTGGCTGTGTAATCTTAAAAATGTCTCAATCTTTCTGTGTTAGGAAACACTCTATGAATTTTAATTGCAAAAAAAATGCTCGTCTGTAGGGATAAAGGGTTGAAGCAGTTTATTCACTTGGATTTCCCCACAAAAATTAAGTTATACATCTTTAAAAACAAAGAGGTGAAACATTATATAAATAAACGTCAACTATTATCAGAATATTTTAGAGTGTCTCAGCTCTATTTTCTATTGTTTTTGATAAAAACCCAACTATTTAAAATATTTTATATTTTAGAGGACCTGTACTTTCTTGGAGAAAAGACTTCTCAAGAGATAAAAATCAAAATACAAATTCCTTCCATGCCTACTACATTTATAGGATATAGGAAACAAGATGCAAAAAGCAGTGAGAATGTGTGGGGGAGGCATTTGGTATGAAGTTTAGCAGAGTAGGTAAAGAAAAAAATGACAAAAAAGGAAATTATCTAGACAAGTAAGGAGGCATAGCTTTTTAAATCTTTTTTTTTAATTATTAAGATTGTGAAGCATCAGAAATGCACCAATGAAAAGTGATTCTATTTGGTTTTGATATTAGTAGGTATAACTTTTTAAATGTAACTAAGCTTTTTCTTATAGAGTTCAGCTTTTTTTTTTCTTTATTTGTTCCAGTGATAGAAAGGCTTTGTATTTTTTCATTTTCTTCATAATCATTCTTTAAACCTATGAAGTATACTCTGAGACAGAAGTCAATACTGTGGCCTTAATACAAAGTCCCTCTTCATAACTTGATGAATCCAGTGTTCTTTAATCTGATACAAATCTTGGGGAGCTTGCTTTCCTGGTCACTTAAAAGCTAATAAAACTGACAAATGACAAAAGCTGATGTCTTCTGGAAATAACTCATTTGTTTAATTCAGCAATTAGAACTACCTGGTTATTTTCTTTTGTTTCTTGAGGTGGCACAGTGACTAGATCATAGGGCCTGGAGTATAGAAAATTCTTCTTTTTGAGTTCAAATCTGGCCTCAGAAATTTCAAGCTAGGTAATCCTGAGAGATTCATTTAATCCTGTTTGCCTCAGTTTTCTCATCTGTAAAAAATGAGCTTGAGAAGGAAATGGCAAAATATTATAACACATTTGCCAAAAAAAAAAAAAAACAAACCTCAAAAGGGGTCACAAAGGGTTAGACATGACTGAACAACAAAAGCTTTTTTTTTTTGCTTTCCAAAGCCCTGAATTTTATTTTTCTTTTTATAATCAAAACATGACAAATTTTGACAAAAAGAGTTCTCCCACAGTTGTTCATATTCACCTTTCTTTAAATAAAATAAATAAATAAATGAAACCTGTCTGGTTTTGCTGGTTGTTTTTTACTTTGGCAAAACAACTTTTCCAGTTACTCTCTTTGCAAATTCAATGTTGAAGCAAAAGTAAATTTTCATTTAATATTTCCATGCAAAAGGTTAATAATAATAGCAATAACAATAATAACAACTAGCATTTCTATATCACTACTACATGCTAGGCACTGTGTCAAATGCTTTACAAACATTATTTCATGCTATCCTTACAAGCAAGGTGGTGTTATTATCCCCATTTTACATATGAGAAAACTAAGGCAAAAAAACCCAGCTCATTGATTTGCTCAAATCTAAGTGTCTAAGGTTTGATTTTTAACTCATGTGCCCAAATTGCACATTCTAGCTCCCTCAGGTTCTACTTTGACTTCTCGGGATGACCAATGGGAGAGGAGAGGATTAGGGAGAAAGAAAGAGACAGAAAAAAAAGAGAGAAATTCAGAAAGACAGTGAGAACATAACTACAGACAGGCCCCAGGTAAGCCTCTCTGACACCCAGGGGCTAGATAGTCTCAGCCCAGGATTCCAGCACAGCCAAACGCTTTTAATTTAATTGCATCTGTATGTCATTTACATATTCTGCCTTTAGGATTCCTTGGTGGTTCATAACCACACACACACATGTAGATGTACATACACTGACTTCCTTTGAAAGAATTAAGGAAAGAGATAGAGGGAAAGGATGGGAACAATGTTCTAACATTTTTATCAACAGTATATCTATCTATTTATCTATTTAGATATAGATAGATATATTTAGGTAGACATACATAAACATACATATATATACATATTTGTCTATGTGTGTATACACACATAGATAATCAGAATTCAAGCTATCTTGACATCTCATTGTCTTCTCTTTTATGTTTTTGGAGAATAAAATTTAGAAAACACAAGCTACAATTATTTACAACTTCAAATGTCCCCCAAAACAGCACACTTTCCTTCCAACAAGAGCTTTTAAAAAAAAAAACTGAGTAAAATTGTTAAGAATGCCCTTAGAATTCCAAGTAAAATTGTTAAGAATGCTTCTACTACAAACTTTTATCCATAAACAATATTGGATGGGACATGGAAGTTAAATGAGTCAAATCAACTCACTTTTGCGGAATGACTTAATATGGTTGCACAGGCTCAACAAGATACGCATTTTGACAGATGTCTTCAGGACATAATTCAAAATACTGCCCATCTGAGGGCCACCACACAGAGCTGATGTCATGGAAGAAGTCTGGCACAATTCAGTCTAAGAGGCTCAGAAATGAGCTCTCAGTAGTACAGTTACATACAATAAAGAACGCTTCATCTGGGAGAGGCTCAGGCACACCAAGCAGTTTAATGAGCAATTCCTGACTCCACATATATTAAGGAAACACCGATAGAGTTTCACATCTTCCTGGAAGGCTGGATCAGTCAGCGCTCTGAAAATGCATGTGTCATGAAGAGCAGCTGTTCAAGAGGGCAAGGAATTTAGGGTAAAGGCTCCCTAGTATTTAACTAATGGTACTCCACAAATCCGGGCTCTGTATATTCTTAAAAATGCCAGCCAAACATAAAAAGTTCATTATTAGACCAATTTCTACTGCCTTAAGCCTGTGCTATATTACCCACTGTGCTATTGAGAGCTGAAGGAACTGTAAGGTTCTGTGAGTCTTAGCAGGATACCCCATGAGAGAGCCGGTGCTTTCATGGCCCTTGTAATACAGTAGTGGTTGCCTCTAGGAACAAATATAATGTGAGTAAACTTCTTACAATATAGGAGACCCTTCATGTTTTTTGAATATTTGGTTGTTTTGCATCAGCTGCTGTAGAAATCAATTTCATTTGGAATGGTGTGTTAGAATTGGGAAACATTATTCTATTTGCTTGATTATAAATGAATCTGTTCACCTTCAAAACCCATCATTAAATATGATATAATGGATTTCTGGGATACTAAGAAATAAAATTACTGGGCCCCAGCTTCAGTTTGCTGTATTTAATTTGTGGAAATACAACTTGAATCATAGTTTCTTATTTCCATTATTTGCCGAATTTAGCTACATAGGGGATTAACTAGGAAAAGGTCTGGAACAATGTGACGTGTGTGTTATATTATCCAATAATATGTTCTTAAGGAAGGAAGGAAGGAAAGGAGAGGGGAAAGAAGAGAGGAGCAGAGAATAGGAAAAGAGAAGAGATGGCAAGGAAGGAAAAATGGAGACAAGAAGGAGGAGAGGAGAAAGGAGGAAAAGAAAGGCAAGGAGAGAAAAATAGAGAGGGAGGAGGAAAAAGAAGG
>JAJPUD010003117.1:0-72402 GCA_023553655.1 Myrmecobius fasciatus | reverse complement strand
GAGAAGGGGGAGAGGAGGAGAGGACAGGACAGGAAGAAGGAAGGTAGAAATATCAATCAGGAAATACATCAATGCAAGCTCTTCTCATCCTCTTCAGGATCTGCTGGTGTTAACTGACAATCCTACCTTCAGACCTAGAGCAAGCTTTTCAGCCACCATCTTCTTAGGAAAGGTTCAGAGATGCTGGCCCCCATGCCACAGGGAGAAGAATAATGAAAAGGCAGGCAGAAAGAATGGTAAGAAATACAGAAGAAGAAGGTTTTTACCAGTGGAAGATATCATCTTAGCTATCAGATGACCATAATTAGGCCAAGAAACTTCAGGGTACTGAAACAACAAGCACAGACCCCGGTTTTGTGTGATGTAAAGGAAAACAGGGAAAAACAGACATTTCTATTCTTTTCCCTCAATTTGTATTCCATAACCATTCATTAAGAACCTACATGCAAAGCACTGAATGAGGTTTAATGAATACAAAGATCTGTTTGACACAGATTCTGTTCTCAAAGATTTTATAATATCATAAGAAAAAAGTAAATACATAACTATTATACAGTGGGAAAAGAGATAAGTGCAAAAAAAAAAAAAGAATGTCTCAGATTATTTAAGTATGGAGACATAATTTCCAAGATGGAGGCAGGAAGAACAAGGAGGACAGGGTAGTTAAACTGCCCATATTCTGTAAACACCGACCCCCGGCTTCTTAAACTGTGGTTCACACTCCCACATGGGATCTCATAATAGAATGTGAGGGTCATGAAATTATGGTTTATCAATTAATATTTGATTTTATATATTTATATTTGCAGGGTCACATGTGCAAAAAATGTTTTTGTAGTGGCAAGGAACTGGAAGCTGAGTGGATGCTCACCAGTTGAGCAATGGCTGATTTTGTACTATTTGAAATATTATTGTTCTATAAGAAACAATCAGCAGGATTGGAAGGTCTGGAAAAATTTACACAAACTGATGCTAAATGAAGTGAGTAGAAGCAAAAGAACATTGTACAGAGCAATAACAAGATTATGTGATGATCAGCTCCGATGGTCTTGACTCTTTTCAACAATGAAGTGATTCAGATCAATGTCAATAGACTTAGGATGGAGAAAAAAAGGACTGTGGGAACTGAGTATGGATCACAACATAGTATTTTGTTATTTTCTTGCTTTTTGTTTTCTTTCTCATTTTTTTTCCTTTGTGATATGACTTTTTTTCTTGTGTAGCATGATAAACATGGAAATATGATTAGAAGAATTGTACACATTTAACCTATATTGGATTAACTGCTGTCTAGGGGAGGCAAGTGGGGGGGGAAGGGAAAGAATAATTTGGAACATAAGATTTTGTAAGGGTGAATGTTGAAAACTATCTTTGCATGTACATTGAAAATAAAAAACTATTAAAATACAAATATTAGATTTTTTATTAAACAATAGCAAATGAATCAAAAAGACTGTACTGAGAATTTAAGCTAACTACCCACAGGTTAGCGTGAGAAAATAGCCTTGCAAAAGGAAGAGGGGTGAGAACTGCTCAGATGCAAACTTCATTCTTTTACAGACAGAATTCCTGGCTCTCCTAGGCTTTTTCTACCATGTCCCAATAATCTCTTCATTCTAGTAGTTCACTCCATCCCTGAAGCTTCTTATTCTATTAATATTTTTTAAATACAAGTTCATGGATCCCAGGTTAAAAGACCCTAATTCTATACTAAGAACTTAATAAATGTTCAGTATGTAGGAGAAAGAACAACAAATAATAAAATTAGATTATCAAGATTAGACATTCAGAAGTAACTAAAGTCTGATGATAAGCAAATGAAATGAGCAAGAGTTCAGAGGAAGATTATATTCCTGTAAGGAAGACCAAAAGAAAGATGGACTGCCTTGATGAACCCTCATAAATCCCATCAAGTATTTGGTCATCTCAAAAAGAAAATTATGGAACAAACATAAAAAGAGACATAATCAATAAACATTTGCTAAGCACTTACTATATGACAAGCACTAGGCTAACTGTCATATTAGCCAATGGTATTCACCACTGTGTTGGCAGAAATCCACTGAAGAGTCCAAGATGAAAAGGGACACTCTATGGATGATGAGGTCCTCAGATGTTTCTATTTGTGGATAACATAGTTCCAGTTCCAGCAAGCCCTAAAACATTAAAGAGCCTTCTGGGAAAAGATATATAACCATTAAAAATAATCTGGTCTGATCATCTACATGGGGAAGATCAAGTGGATGGAGAATGTCTTTTTTTTCTTTTAGATTATGCCATATACTTAGAAAGACAATTTGTAGATCTTGACTATTAAAACATGTATTAGGCAATATAATTGGACGATGAATTGAGTCCAACATTAAATAGAAGAGGAAAAGCTGCCTACATTGCCTTAAGGAAACTTAAAAGTTCCTTTAATGGATCCCAAGATTCTCTCAGAAACACCTATTAGATTCCAATATTCTACTAGTGAAGGTATATGTCTGAGTGACAAGGAACAGAATAATCTTTGAAAAGTGAAATGAACTTTCTCAACCCCTCTTATTTTTAGTACTTTCTCTCTCTTAATTATTTTCTACTTTATATATATATATACATACATAGATACATATATATATAAATATATATATATATATATACACACATAGCTAAGTTTGTACATACTTGATGCTTAATGTCTTCCCCATTAGATTGTGTACTCAAGGTACTGTTTTTTGCCTCTTTTTCTATCCCAACTGCTTAGGACAGTGCCTGGCATGTAAGAGGTACTTAATAAATGTTTACTGGCTGAGAGACAATGGAAAAGTTCATAATGAATAAGGGGAGATTTCCCCTAAGGCCAAAAGGAGATTTAAAAAATTAGACCAAAAGATATCAGCAGGAAGTCAAGTCAATGAGCATTTGCTAAGCATTTGCTATGTGCCAGGCACTTGTGTTTAGAGTTGGAAAGGTACAATAGGAAAAGAAGTTGAGCAGGCAGATGATCAGGGCAAGGGAGGACAAATAACTAGGCAGAGAGCTTCACTGATACTTCCAGAAATGAGAAAGGTCTCCAACATACTGAATGGACACCATGGGGGATCTTCCTTGGGCATGTGCTCAAAAGTCACATGCAGTCGTTAGGCGTGGATGAAATACATCTTCAGAAAAGTATCTCAATCCAAATGGACCACAGATCCATTTGAGTATTTGAATATTTGAGCCAAAGATGATTCAGAACTTGTATTCTAAACACATTAAATTATTAGTCTTTACAAAAATGCTTATAGCACTTAAACAAGTCAACAAATCTATGGATTCATTCCCCTTGTTCTGTATGCCATAGGTCCAAACTCAGAGAGTCATTAGACACTACAGGGCTTCCCTATTTCAGGTAATCCCATCTAAAATGATACATCATTATACTTCCATAAAGAAAAGCATATTTTGATGTATAATGTAATTTCAGAAGAAATAATAGCTAAATAGGGTTATTAAAATAGTTTCTACCACTACCTGAAAATTACTTCTTGAAAGTTAAATATTTTTCCATCTTTTTGAAAATGGTTTTAAAAGATGATTCTCTTCTCCCTCATCATCTCTACAAGATGACCCCACATTCTACTTAGAGTCATGTCATAATACCTCCAGGGTTCCTCCACCTATGGGTGGACTCTGGCAAAAGAGATTTTAGAGTTTGGAAGCTGGCTGCCATTGAAATTTAAAAGTGTTCTAGTTACTCCACTTCCATTCCCTACCCTTCTGGTTCCCATGGAAACAGACGTCAGATCGCCAAAAAACAGGGTAAAGATAGCACCATGCCCAGTTTTCCCCACAATCTGTTTCCATGGGAACAGGAAGGGAAGGGAAGGAAAGCCTAGAGAGCTTGCAGATTTCAGTCATTGTCAGCTGGGAGATGCAGACAGTTCTGGCTACACAGCCCAATGGTATGCAGAACCCAATAGGTTTCTCCCATCAATTGCCGGCCAATTTTGGCCTGGGGTCACATACAACCAGAATAGTAAGACTATGGAACTCCATGTGTGCATACCCTTCAGACAAGGAATAGATACAAGACTTATTTCCCTTTAACTTCTCTTAGGTCTATCCTGACATAATCCAGTTTACATTTTATTTTTAGTTCTAGTTCTCCAAAGTAAAAACCAGTGGTGAACACCTTCTTCATAAAGAGGCAAATATAATCTAAGACTAGAAGGCTATTTACTGAAGTTGAGGCAGTAACAGTTTTTTCTTGGTTTCTGACTATATGCTACCTAAGACTAAACTGTGAAGAAATTTCTTAGAACATGAAAAAGATTCAGCCTTTTCTTCATATTTTATTTCCCCTAAATTGTGCAATTATATTAAGAAAGACTCTTAACATAAGGACCATTCTGACAAAGGAGAACTGCATGAGAGATATAGTGGGATAGTTAAAGGGTAAAAACAACTATTACAATAAGAGGAACGTGGGGGATGAGAGGTGGACTATAGAACCAAATCTTAGAACTATTGTGATGATCAAAGTAAGCTATTGTATTTATATAACATCTTCAGATTTGTCAAGTGCTTTATCCCCAAATTAATTCTAGCAAAAACCTTATAAGATAGATGTTATTGTTCCCACTTTATAGATAAAGAAATTTTGCCTTAGTGAAATTAATTTATTCAGGATCACATAACTAATAAGAATCTAAGGTGATGTTTTAAATTCAAGCCCCATGTCAGAGAAGAAAGAAGAAAACTAATTTTAAAGAAACACCATTCTTTCCAAGTCATATGTAACTAAGAAAAGCAAATGCAATTCCTGTCATTACAAGGACCAAAGCAATGGAGGAGATAGGAATATGGGGGAAGGGGACAACTGGAGGACGGTTCAATCTGAAGCTCTTTCATGAACTGATTCATGCAACAAGCACTTATATAGATTTTTTAATTTATGGTAGTAGGATGTGTGACATGAAGACAGAGATAAAGGAGATGAACATGCTAATTTTTTAAACTACAGAAAAATAATAAAACTGCCATTACAAACCTTCAAATAACATTTCTGGGCCTCAGTTTCTTTATTTGCAAAAAGATGGTGTTAAATCAGATAATCACTAAAATTCCTTCCAGTTCTAAATGTTATTAACAGTTAATAAGGTTTTTGACAAATCTGTTCCAATATTAGCAAAGCACACACTATGAAACTAACTTCTAATTTTCAGGTAAAAATATATAAAGCCTTCCACCCCCCAAAAAAAACTTAAAGAATTTATTTCAGAGCTGTTCCACAACATATCCTTAAACTATTCATACTAAAAGGCCAATATATTGTTCAAATACATCTTAATAGCATAGTGTTTTATTTAAGAAATTCTTTCTTTCCCATGGGAAAAACAGAAAGGCAATTATTAACTCTTTATTGACTATATTTTTCCATTTAAAAAATTAAATATCCCTCTCCTAAATCTTGAAAATTAAAACAAAAGCAAATAATTCAACCAAAAATCACTAAATTATTTTAAAGGCTTCCCCAAATAAATTATTTTCTGGTACTAAAACCGCAAAAAGGAAAGAAAAATCAATGATTTGATTAGTCAGCATATAAGCAACAAAGATAACTAAGCATTTTGTACAGGCCTATAATCCCATGTGGCCAAGGAAAACTCACATTCAAACTGTGAAGTTCATTTGTATTCCACAGAAGCAAAAATACACATATATTTATATATGTGTGCATAATGTCACATGTAGACTTTTTTATATAAAAAAGCTATGAAATTATATGGAAATCCATTTACTTTTTAAAATACTGAAGCAGATTCAGTCACATTCTAAAATTTGCCAAAAAAAAAAAAAACCTCATAAACAAACAAAGCTTATGTGGAAAATTTCTCCATTAGCTATCAACCGTGGAGTGATCAATGTATAAATGATGTAGACAGTTACTTAGGATACAATATACAGAGGAAAGCTTTTAGATATGCTTTAAATAAATGGATATATTTTAATATCCTAAGCCATCAACCTCTTTGCACATAGGTATTTATTTTATAATAAATAAAGTTATGAGAACAGGGACTGTGCACCTTTCCCAGCACATAGAACATTGTACTTTAGAGAGGAGGGACAAAGATAAGGAAGTGGATCTGTGATTTTTTACTGCAGAGAATTCCCAGAGGAGAATACTTCTGTCAATGCAGATCAGCTCTTCTGTATGAGTTCTAGCCTTAGAAAATTGCCTGCAGTACTGAGAGGTTGGTTAAATGACTTGACTAAGATCTCAAAGTAAATAGGTATCAGATATCCAGGTCCTCCTCACTGTTTTCCTATTATGCCATATTTCCTATCTTTTTATATAGCAGACAATAAATGGCAGGTGAATGAAGGAATGGTCAGTTATACGAATGAATGAGATAGCATAAAACCTGAATGCAAAGCTTTCAGGAGGGCTAGGGGAAGGGGATGGAGAATATTCAATTTTTTTTCTGATAAGAGCATGGAGTTTTAGCAGGCATAAGTTAGCAACATAAGTTGACAGTATAATTAGCCAACAAAATTGATGCCATCTTGAGCTTCATTAAGAGAAGCACAGGTTTCTGGAATAGAAAAGTTATGATTAGGGTAGCTAGTTGGTGTTGTGGATAGAGTACCAGCCCTGAAGTCAAGAGGATTTGAGTTCAAATCTGGCCTCAGACACTTAAAACTCCCTGGCTGTGTGACCCTGGGCAAGTCACTTAACCCCAAATGCCTCAGGAAAAAAAAATAAAGTTATGAGCTCTCTAATTTCTTCCTGTCTTAGTCAATCCTCATTTGAAAGACTGTACTCCATTCTGGAGACCTCAGTTTAAGGTAATAATAATTACTGATATTTGATATTGATAAATGATAATAAACTTAAGAACTTTCAGGAGGGCAACAAGAATGCTGAAGGGTCTTATGTCTATGTAATTGAGGTTCAGTGGTAGGAACTGGTCATGTTTGTCCTGCAGAAAAAAAAAAAAAAAGTTCACAGATTTGAGAGCTGTCTTCATGTGTATGACTGGCCAGCATGTGGGTAAGGGATTAGACATGTTCCACTTGGTTTTAGAGGGTTAAGCCAGGAGTGACAGGTAGAAATTGCAGTGAGGTCATTTGAGACTTAGGAGTCAGGGAAAACTTCCTAACAGTTAGAGTTGCCCCAAGAATTGGGAGTTTTCCTATAGAAACTCAATGTCTATTTGTTATGTAAATAACTAGAGGAGCTCCTTTCACATATAAATTGGACTAAAAAGCTAATGAAGCCCCTTCTAACTTACAAATTCTGTGACTGAGTGATTCTAAACTTACTTAGAATGCACAATTGTCTTGTTTCAATACTGTAAACAATATAATTAAAACTAAGTTCATCAATATTGGATAAGATTAATTTGCAAAACAAGCAGGAATTACTAATTGCCATTGAAATGGTCCAAAATGTTTTTAATTCCCAATGGAAGAGTTTATCTATAATCTGAACCTATCATATTCTAGATCTACTGAAATATGGCAAATTGTGAGAGATCTTAGTTAAAACAAAATTTTATTACTTGTGTGTCAAACTTTTTTGAAGAGGGATTCACATAAGGGTCCCAGGCTGTCCTCAAGCAGTTTACAATCCACAATTATAGCTTAGTTAATACAGTAATTTCTACTGTAAAGCAACATATGAGTTGCCCAAAAGCACAGTACTATGCAAAATTACACAACAAAAACCAAAGGATAATGGGAAATACGGAGTGAGAGATACAATGCTCAAAAACTTCAACAGTAACATTAAAGAAAAAGAAAGGAACCTTTAAAAGAGCACAATTTTATACACGTTAAATGGTAAAGAAATACATAAATACTCCACTAAGTTGTGGCATCATCCATTGTACCCAGTTTCCCACAGCCCAGGCTGGCAAAATTTACTACAAGTTGGCCTAGCTACAACTCCAGTCCTTAAGCCACACTGGACCAGAAAGGTAGGGATGTGCGAGCCAGCCTTCCTCTGCCTACAGCTTCTACTGCACCAAAAGAAATACAATAAATTTTGCACTTCACCTTGAAAAAGAACTTTGCAACCATAGGGTTGCAGTTTGTGAGTTATTGTGAAGTGGTGCAGAGTTGTGTATTCTTACTGTTTCTAGAGAAAGAAATTGCACATCTGCAAACTCAAAATTCAGGTTGTGCTCAAAATGTTCCAAAATATATCAATTCTATTTGAACACATTCACATTTTTTAAATAAGTACTACAGCCGAACTGACTATATATTTTAATATCTCTCACAAACCTGGTAAAAATGCAGCCAGGTGAGCTAAATATATATTTCCCCAACACATTCTAAAAACTCATAGTCTTTACCTTATTACAAGGCTAGTAATAGGGAAAAAACAATATATTTGTGAACAATGATTTACAAGAAACTGGAATCCTATCATTCATTTCATTCTAATTTTTTGTTTTTAAAAACAATCACCTCTAAGAAGTTTTCCAGTTATATTTATGTAGATCTGGTCACCCCAAATATCCTAGCAACTTTCAGAATTTATTTAAAGAGCTGCTACTATTTAGCTACTAGATGGCATACTTGCTTGTGTTGTGATATTTGATTATTTATATTTTCCTTTTTTGTCTAATCTCCTTCATTATACTCATTTTTATTCAATAAACACTTATTAAGCATTTGCTATATATGGAGCACTATGGTAGATACAGATGAAAAAGACACAGTCCTTAACCTCAGAGACTTACAATCTAATGGGAAATGTGTGTGTGTGTGTGTGTGTGTGTGTGTGTGTGGGAGAGAGAGAGGGGAAGGTTGTGTCTGTCTGTGTGTTTCTCTCTCAAAGAGACAATGGGAGAGGAAGAGAAAGATAGTGAGTGAGAAAGGAAGAGGAAGAGAGAAAACTATTCAACAGCAAAAAGAATCTTATAAGAGAAGTAGTTATGACATAATGGAAAAAGGACCATGGCTTTAATGTTAGAAAACATCTTGATACTTATTACTGTGTGACACTGGGCAAGTCACTTCCTCTCTATAGACTTCAGTTTCTTCAAGGATAAAATGAACCAGATTGTCCTCTGAGACCCCTTTCAGCTGTGGATATGTGACCCTAAGATCATAAGTAAATAAAAGAGACATGAAGAGATATACAAACGCTCAGAAAATTTGGAGTTGCATAAGTCTTGGAGGATAAGGAAGACTTGAAAAAGTCAAGGACAGAGAAGGAGGACATTCTAATCAACAAGCATTTATTAAGGGACCACTATCTGCCAAGCATTGTGCTAGACGCCTGGGATACAAATAAAATAAATGAAACATTGCTTGTATCCTAACAGGGAAGGCAATAAGGATATATAGAGAATAAACATAAAAACAAAAAAGTACACATACATACAAAGTAGTGAATAAACGCATGGAGATAGTAGAATAGGGAACATATAAAGTTCACTAGATTGTCCACACTGACCAGACTGCACAATAAGTAGAAGACAGGAGTGGAAGATAATGTTGCAAATCTTGAATGGCTTCATTTTACAGAAGAACTTGAATGCAAAGCAGAGTTGCCAATAGGAGAGCCTGATGCAAAGTGAAAAACCCTTTGATGAGGGTGAAAGAGGCAAGTGTAAAAGCTGGCTTCAAACTTAACATAAAAAAAACTAAGGTCTTGGCAACTGGTCTCATCCTTCCTCAAAATAGAGGGAGAAGAAATGGGAGCAGTGTCCGATTTTATATTATTGGGTTCAAAGATGTTTCTTTGTATGTTATTCTATCATATTCTAAATCTACTGAAATATATCAGATTGTGAGAAAGCCTGGTTAGAACAATATTTTATTATTACTTGCTTATCAAGTAATTCACATAAGGGTTCCAAGCTGAACTCAAGCAGTTTAAGTTATAGCTTATGTTTGTCATGTTATACATGCGACTGCAACCATGAAATTAAAAGATGCTTGCTCCTTGAAAGGAAAGCTACGGCAAATTTGGACAGTATGCTAAGCTATGTTTTTTTCCAGTAGCAATGCATATCTTTGAGAGTTGGACTATAAGGAAAGAGAAACTACCTACCATTAATTGATTATTAGCTGGCCTAATAAATAAACTGATTATTAATTACTCAGAAACTCTGTCTCTCAGACTTTACATTTGTCTCAATCTTAAGAAACTTTCCTTTATATTTTTAGCTCCCTATGTAGCAGGTACTTAATCAATGTTGACTGCAAAATTCTTTCCTCAAAAAAAAAAAAAAAAAAAAAGGGGGCAGCTAGGTGGCGCAGTGGATAGAGCACCAGCCCTGAAGTCAGGAGGACCTGAGTTCAAATCTGGTCTCAGACACGTAACAGCTGTGTGACCCTGGGCAAGTCACTTAACCCCAATTGCCTTAGCAAAAAAAAAAAAAAAAAAAAAAGCTAACAAGATGACTACTAAACAGACTGGAAATCACAATCTTTTAATATCTACCTCCTCTCTCCCTGTAAAACAAAACAAAACAAAACAAAAAAACCCAACAACAACAATAACAAACAACCTGCAGCATAAGAGAACAGCTCCACTTTTAACTTGCTTTGCATAACAGATTTGTTCCTAAAATGTTGCACACATTCTAAAAATTTAGAGCTAACAGGAATACTGGAGAGCATCATGTTCAATTCTCTCTCTCTCTCTCCCTCTCTCTCTCTCTCTCTCTCTCTCTCTCTCTCAATATGTGTAGACATGTATGTATGAGAGGTCACTGTGGCAAAGAGATGTGAAATTCTTGCCTGTGATCACAGATCACAGAGGTTATTTGAACCCATGGCTTCTAGCTCCAAAAATCAGTGTACTTTCCACTTACCATACACTAAAGGTAATCCCTAGTTTATAAATAGAATTTTTTGAAATTGGATCCTAATTTAAATGTATCAAGGACTCAGAGAATTGGGTTATAAACTAAGGAATACAACTATTGGCTTCAGTAAAGGAGCAAGATACAAAAGAAAGTCTTAAAAAATCAGCATTTCTATATATGTTACTATTTAAAAAGCATGATCAAAGTATAAAAAGAGAACTATCATTCATGAAAAGGCACAAAATATCTTGGAATAAAAAAGCATATTCAGGATTTATATTCATACAACTATAAAATATCATTTATAGGAATAAAGGCAGATTTTAATTGGAATCATCTATTGGTTATAGTTAGACTGTATAAATATAATAAAAATAATACCTAAATTCATTTAGAGATTTAATATTACATCTAGGAAACTATCAAAGAGATACTTTATAGAACTAGATAAAACAACAAAATTCTTTTGGAGGAACAAAAGGTCTAGAATATCAAAGGAATGATGAGGAGAAACAAAAGTAGATATGAAGGAGGTATAGTATTCTCAGATCTGAAAGAACATCATAAAGCCAGAAATCATTTGGTAACTGGTTAAACTAGTTAAAAAAGGAAAAAAGCAAGAAAAAGAGATCTATGAAATAGACTAACAAAGATCCAGAAGCAAATAAACAAAAACAAAAACATTAGTTCGGTGTTCAATAAACTCAAGAACATAAACTGGAGAAGGGAAGAATTCCCTGTTGAGCAAGAGCTTCTGAGAAAACTATTAATCAGTTAGACAAAAATTAGGCATACATAAGCAATTTAAGATATATGTATACATATATATATGTATATACATATAAGTCTGCATATATACACACACATAATATATCACTATCAATCTCATACAGATAAGTAATATAAAGGAAAGTAATAATAAATGTAATAATAATAATAGCCAGCATTTATGTAATTCCTACTATGTGCTAGATACCATGCTAAGCATTTCATAAGCATTATCTCTTTGATCCTTACAACCATCCTGGGTTGTTCAGTCTTTTCAGTCATATTTGATATTCTGTTAAACCATTTGGATTAGTTTTTGGTTTATTTTTTTTTAATAAAGATTGGTGTGGTTTGTCATTTCTTTTTTTTTTTTTTTGACTCACTTTACACATGAAGAAACTGAGGCAAAAGGATAAAATGACTTGCTTAGGGTCATACAGTTAGTAAGTCTCTGAAACTGAATTTGAACTAAAGTCTTCCAAACTCCAGGACTGGTGCTATTATTATTCTAATTTTACAAGTAAAGAAACTGAGGTAAACAAGGTTAAATAACTTGTCCAGGGTTATCCAGCTAGTAAGTGTCTGAGGCTGGATATGAACTTCTGTCTTCCTGACTCCAAGTCCTGTACTCTGTGTGTCACTTTCAGGGGAAAAAAAATTAAAGAAAAGGAGAAGATACCTTCAGAACTATAATGGGCAAGATTTAATAACCAAATAATGGATCAAAGAGATCACAAAGAACAACATTTTAAAAAAAAATTGTTTTTGCATGAACCAAATCAATGCAACTAGAAGAAGAAAAGTATGAATAAGTGGAAAATCTTTGCATCAACTAACTCAAATAACAGCTTGCTATCTAGAGCACAATCACGAGGGCACAACTTTTCATCTGAAACTTTAGAGGTCATCTGGTTCAAACACTTCATTTTTATAGCTAAGAAAATGGAAGTTCCTTTTTCCCTCCTTCTTTTCTTTTTTTTCTCTCTCCTTCCTTCCCTCTTTCCTTCTATCCTTTCCCTACTTTTACCTCTCTATCTACAAAGGGAATCATACCCTTAACCTACAAGTATTCTGCCCAAAGGAATTTTTGTTCAATGAAAATGCATGAGATATCTCAGGATTTGAGGACTAGTTTTTTTTTTTTTTTTTTCTGAAACCCAAATCACCCTGGCTCTTAGTGACTAGCCAACTCTAAGCCCCAGCCTAGCCTCACTTGGGACACTGTTTTGGTTCTGACTCACAGTGAATGTAAATAGCATTTTTTTTTCCTGGTTTGACCAGGAACTTTGGGAGTTTTCCCTTCTCAGAATGATTTTGTTTTTGCTTTTTCGATTTTTAACCAGGTAAAAGAGGCCATTTTAAGCCTCATTTCTTACCTAGCCTTAATTACTGAATGGGCATTGCCTCATACAAAATGAAACCTGGGAAAAATCTTAGCTTAAAAAAGTCAAGGTCTCCCATTGTATCCAGGGCCATTTCCAGCCATCCTAATATGTATTTTACCACTGGACCCAGATAGTTCTGGAGGAGAAAGTGAGATTGGTAACTATGCCCAGCCCTCCCTCACTTAAATCCAATTCATTTGTAAGCCATGACATCACCTTTCTGATATCATGGTCCTCTTTGAGAAAGAAGGACGAATAACAATATAAGTTAAACCATTTCATGCCTAAGATAACAAAGACACTAAAGAATCAGAGGCAGGATATGAAACCAGGTCATTTGACTCACTCCTCACTGAGCTCTACAATGTACTATACTGTCTCTTACATAGACAACTAATATAAACACCTAAGAGGAAGTGCAATTCACCAATACTTAAAGGATCCATAGATCTATTAACAAATATAGTTTTCACAACTGCAAACAACTAAAAGCATACAAAAATGTTCCAAATCACTAATAATCAGAAAAGTGCATGTTAAAATAACTCTGGGATTTGACCTCATACATATCACATTGAAAAACATGATTAAAAAATGAAATTGTATTGGAGGAATCATAGGAAGACCGACATTATTAATGTACTGTTGACAGCTGTGACAATACAACTATTATATGATATAATTTAGAATTATGCAAGACAAGGCAATAAACTTTTCATACTTTTTGACTAATTAGTCTTACCTACTGGGCAAATATTCAAAGGAAGTCAAAGATAGAAAAAAAAGTTCCAGATATGCATTATGTTCATAATGGTCATAATTGATAAGGAGCTGGCCCCACTGAACAGAGAGCCCTGAAGAGAGCATTGAGCTTAGAATCAAGAAGACTCATCTTCATGAGTTCAAATCTAGCCTCAGACACTTAACAGCTGTGTGAGCCTGGGCAAGTACATCACACTTTTGCCTCAGTTTCTTCATCTGTAAAATAAGCTGGAGAAAGAAATAGAAAACTATTCCAGTATATTTGCCAAGAAAATCCCAAAATAGGGCCATGGAGAGTTAAATTTGAACAAAAATTCAGCATCAGGAAGGCTTGGATTCAAGTCCTAATTGTTATCACACACTGGCTAAGAGATCTCAGCCAAGTCATTTTATACTTCAGTGCCTCCCAAACAACTGTGTAAAACCCTAAGTTTCAGTGTAGTTTTCACTCTGCAGTGATAGTGCAAATTTCTTCTCAGGGTATTTGCTGCATCAATGAGATTCCAGTGATGAGGGTACCCATCAATTGAGGCATAGCATATGATCATAATGGAATATTATTGCACTATAAGAAATAAGGAATATGAATTCATAGAAATGTATGAAGATTTATATATACTGATGCAGAAGGAAGAATAAAGAACCCAAACAATGCTATAATAGTGGAAATGAAAGCAATAAGGCAACTGCATTAAATTAAATCCAATGACCAATAAGGGATATATTTCCTTCATTTCACTAGGAAAGGGTAACTATAGATGTAATATACGGTCATGTGAGCCTATGTTTAGTTCACTGTGTTGGAGTTAGTTTTGCTTAAATAGTTTTGATTTGTTACAGGGAACTGCTTTATAGGAAGCTTGAGAAGAATCATAGGAAATGATCATGATATAAAAAATAGCATCAACAAGTTTTTAAAATTAGATATACTGGGAGAAGTTTTATTTAAAGGAAACCTATGGTAAATTTTTTTAATCCTTTCCCAGAACAAATGTTCATCTCCTAACGAATGCTGCATGGATTTGAATTTTCATGTATTTAGTTTTCCTGGAAGCAAGATATACCTGAACTTAATCACAGCACTTTTTTTAAAGACATCATGATCAGGAGCTCCAACTTGGTATGTCTGTATAGGCACTATAAGCAGTTTCCTGGGAACCCACACCAGCAAGAACTGGTCTATTGGGAATTAGCCATCAGCTTTCAAGAAGTGCTAGAACTGATCAGACAACAATTCAATTCTAGGTTAGTCATTTTTTCCTAGTTGTACTAAATACCAGTTTCTCCATTAATGACTTTTTGTGACGGATATAAAAGCTGACACAATATTTTCTGGGACCATCTGCCAACCTAAGAAGGGTATGGAATACTTTTCCTTTCTTTCAAACACTCTCAGTTCACTGAAATCCCACAGGGCCACCTTACTTATTGGGGCTTCTTGGGCATCCCCATCTAGTTCTGTACTAGGATTCTTTTCCATGGGTATTCTTGTCAGCTCTCAGGATCTCAATTATGATCTCTAGTTCTCTAATGTCACAGGATCTTAGAGGTTTGGAAGTGGCTAGAGATAGATCTCTTATTCCAATGCCTTTTCATTTCATAGATGAGGTGACTAAGGCCCCAGAGAGGCAGGTAATTAGTAGTAGGGCCAGGTTTTGAACTAAGTCCTACTTCATCAAATCTAACAGGTTTTTTTTTTTTTGCAGTGTTCCATACAGCCTCTCCCTTAAAAGCAGCTGACTTCTAAATCTATATATTCAAACCTTAAGTGGTACCTCCAAACTATAGGTTTCTTTATTCTCCTGATAGCTAAAGCTACAGTGCTCTTCTTCCTCAAATTATCCTACACTTACCCATCTGTATATGAATGAATAAATGAAAGAATGAATGAATATGCATTTCAATAAACACCTGCTACTTGCCAGGCACGGTGATAAGTAGTGGAGATACATGTATAAAAGAAAAATAGTAATAGGTCCCGAGGAATTTGCATTCTAATAAGACAATCTTAGACTTGTAGAGACCTAGGCAGTAGTTTGGGGGCAGCTGGGTGGTACAGTGGATAGAATGCTGGCCTGGAGTTAAGATTCATCTTCTTGAGTTCAAATCCATCTTAAAACCCTGCCAGCTGTGTGACCCTAGCAAAGTTATTTAACCCTGTTTGCCTCAATTCCTCATCTACAAAATAAGCTGGAGAGGGAAATGGTAAATCTCTTAGCATCTCTGCCAAGAAAACTCCAAATAGGGTCATGAAGAGTCAGACAAAGACTGAAAAATGACTAACCAACAAAAAGTGGTGTTTGGGTCATGGAATTCAGAGATGGAAAATGGACCTTACTTAATTGACATCAAGGTTCTCAAAAAGGACAGCATGAAATAGTGGACTGGTAACTGGATTTAGTGTCAGGAAAAGCTGGGTTCAGATTGTGCCTGAGGCACTTCCTAGATGTATGTCTCTGGGCAAGTAACTTAACTTCTTTGTGTTTCAGTTTCCTCATCTGTAAAATGAGGGTTTTGGATTCTATAGTCTCTAAGGTCACATTTAGTCCTAAATCTATGGTTCTGTGATCCCAAAGAAAGAAGTGAAAGAGGGGAAGAGGGAAAATGTTGCAGTATACAGAAGATGACCAGAGTAATGTATCATCCAGCCTATGAGGCTAGTAGCATTCACTCATTGGAACAGCAAAGAGCCAGGGCTGGAATTCCTGAGGAGCTAAGTGGTTTTGCTTCTTCAGGCCATGATATCTCAGGACCTCTGGCATCCTTCTGCAGAGTAGCTTAATTGAAATAAAAAACACAGAGTGTTAACTGTCAAGAAGACTCTAAGCTCTCCAAGGACAGGGCCAATTTTGAGGGTTTTTTGGTTTTTACTTTCCCAAGTCTGTACATAGAAGAAGAGTTTGAGTTATTGTTGATTTCTCCTGGAATCAGAAACAATCTGCCCTTTCCTCAGACTACCTACCCAGAATCATCCAGGCAGAATGGAGCAGCACAGAACCATCTGGGTGGCCAGAAGTTAGGCAGGCTCCTGAGGTCCATAAATCACCCACAGTGCAGATAATCATTACTTTACCTCATAAACAGGAGGGTGCTTAGATCAACGGCAACAAAAACTACCGATGATGTTGATGGCATAATTAACACATAATGCTTGAAAAATCGTCAGAGTAACCTTGTCTCAACAAAGAACATGACTCTCCCTCCCCCTTACTAGGAAAAAAAAAAGTTAACCTCAAACTCCAACCAATCATTGCATTTCCTTGGAAGGCTGTAATAAAGATGAGCAACAGCAGCTCTTGCTGTCTGTCGGATTTTAGACAAAGCGGACTCCTACATAAACATCTGTGTCTGTTAAGATCCTGCTGACAATGCAAATGAAAAACCCACCTAACTATCATTCATTCTAACAACATCCTCTGTCCGATGAGAGTCAGTTTATTCCCAAGTTCCTGGGATGGCAAAAACACTATCACCTTCTCAGTAATTCCGTTCATTCACCTCTATGATAATTTGGCAGGGAAGCAAAGGTGGGGCCTGTTTTTAAAGGATTAGACTGGATTAAAAATGAGGAGCTTCTGGCTCCCAGACTCATGCCTTCAAACTAGTTGAGCTACATAGTCTCTTGTCTTCTGTAAAATGGGATTATGACCATCTCACACACCAATTCCATGAAAAGAGAGGGGTAACGATAATAATAATAGCAATAACAGTAAAAGGAGCTAACATTTATACACTATCTAATATAGACTAGACATTGTTTCTTGTTCAGTTGTTTCAATCTTGGCCAAATTTCCTTAATCCTAATTGGGTTTTCTTGGCAAAGATACTGGTATGGTTTGCTATTTCCTTTTCCAGTTCATTTTACAGATGAGGAAACTGAGATAAACAGGAGTGCCCAGGGTCACATATTAAGTGTCTAAAGGACAGATCTGAACTCAGAAAGATGACTTTTTTCCTGATTTCAGGCCCAATATTACATCCCTTGTATCTTAGCTAGTATTGTGCTAAGTGCTTTTCAAATATTGTTTTATTTGACCCTGCAAGGGAGGTGCTATAGCCTTTGTATCTTGTCTAGTATTTTGCCAAGTGCTTTTTAAATACTGTCTTATTTGACCGTCTCAATAACCTGCAAGGCAGGTGCTATTATCACTCCCACTTAAAGTTGAGGAAACTAAGGCAAACAGGTTAAGTGACTTGCCCAATTTCAAAAAGATAGTATCTATTGGTGCATTTAGACCCCTATCCCTCTGATTCCAGGTCTACCACTTTATCCATTGTGCAGAATAAACATCTTATTTCAAGTCCAGTGATTAAATATGTTAAAACCTAGAACTAGTAATCACTGATTTACTATATTTACCCAAAGAGCACGGCGATTTGTAGAAATCTCATTAACCCTCTTCAGTTCCACAAGGTGCAAGAGTAATTGTTTTCAGAAGGAAAAGAAAAGAAAAATCGTGGCAGAAGAGTAGTCTAGCTCTTTATCACGTACAAGATATATAAAACTTCACTTTTAGGAAATTCAAAAATACACATGAATAACTGGTTCCCAAACTCCTTTCTTCATCCACTCAGGTGGAAAGCTGAGGGCAAAATGCGAAACTGATGAAAGTTTGTCTTCCTCCTGCTGCACTTCAGAATGTGAGACATCAGCCAGCAGGAGAGGGAGAATTTAAAGGGAGGGCACTGCATGGCAGTTTTGAAATTTACTGTCTCTGTAACCCTAAGTAAGTCACAGCCTCTCTAGGGCTCAGTGTCCTCATCTATAAAATGAGGAGATTAGACTAGATGGATTCGTGAAGTCCCTTCCAACTCAAGATATCTACAATTCTAAGAAACCCGACCTTCTAATTCATTGGTCTTTTATGCAAGCATTTTTTAACAACTGTCCTCCTCCTTCCCCCTGAATTCATCAGAAGACATTCTATGACTAGCTAAAGCCCCAGATGAAAAGAGTAGATGATCACCATCCAGTTCATTAAAACCCCCTAGGCGATCCATCCCAAATGAATGATCTATAGTCAATAAATCAATAAATGTTATTTAAGCACTTACCATATGTCAGGCATTGTGCCAAGCATTAGGATTACAAAGAAAGGCAAAAGACTGCTCTGCAGGATCTTGAAATCTTGCAAATAACTATGCATGAACTAGCTATAAGTGGGATAAACAGGGAATAATCAACAGACATAAAGCAATACAAAGACTGAGTTAATTCAAGGACCATTTCAGATGATCAAGATAAACCTGATGTTAAACTTGGAATCAAATGGCATGGGCTGGAGCATCAGATCGACCATTTATTTAAAAGCTGTGTGATCTTGAACAATTTACATTACTTCTGTGAACCTCAGTTCCTCAATTATAAAAAGAGAGAGGGTTAAATTTACACTCTCAACTTAGAAGGTTTGAGAATCTATGAGTAAAGTGTTTTGCAAATTTAAAAAGTACTAGAGAAATTAGTTATTCCTGAAAAAAATCTAGGCCTAATTTGGGACTAGTCCATATCTCCAAAACAAATAATAGAAACTGGTATTTCAAAGAACTTTATGATTGACAAAGAACTTTCTTTATATCAATCCTATCAAAACCCTAAACATGTAAAGGTCTAATTAACAAGAAAGAGTAGGAAACTCTGAATTAAGTGAAAGATGGAAGGTACCACATAAATCATTTGATTTCTAATCAAAAGAAGTTGCTAAGGATTTAAACTGGCTTTCAGTTTTGAGTAACTTCCAATATTTACAGTGCTCTAATCTTTACACCTGCTCCCTGACTATTGTCACCACAAAGACATGCTTGAGAACTTCAGATCAAATACAATGCCTAAGAAGAAATACTTACTGATTTAAGTATTGCTATTCTGCATTCAGCCTTCAGAGAATGATATTAAAATCCAAATTTATTTCCATAGAGAAATAGTTTATATCTCCATTTAGAAATCTTGTTCTTTGGTGTGGTTAAATATATTACTTTAAAAATTCTGGAGTGAGTGTGTGTGTGTGTGTGTGTGTGTGTGTGTGTGTGTGTGTGTGTGTGTGTGTAGAGAGAGGTAACTATTGTTTAAAAAGGTTAAAAGTTATTAGAGGTTGTTAAAGGGCATTTTTAAAAATTCCAATTACAGTTATGAATAAAAAAAGTAAGCATATCCAAACCACAGCATTTGAGAGCTAGAAAGGACTCTTAAGTGTCTATCAAGTTCAACCCATACCCTCTACAACATATCTAACAAAATCTTTGCTTGGAAACCTTCTAGAACAGAGAAGCCCCTACCTTCTCAGACTGCTCATTCTATTTTTGAACAGCTTACATTAATAAAAAGCTCTTTCCTAATATCATGCCTAAATCTGACTCTTTGCTCCTTCCTAGATTCTGCCATTTAGGGCCATTTTTCTTGTGATAAACTTTCAAGAACTTTAAGACAGGCAGCTAGACCACACTTGGATAGAGTACTGGGGATGGAATTAGTAAGACTCATTTTCTGAGTTAATATCTAGCCTCAGAAATGTATTAGCTGTGTGACCCTGGACAAGATATTTATCCCAGTTTGACTCAGTTTCCTCATCTGTAAAATGAAGTGAAGAAGGAAATGACAAATATCCTGTATTGTTGTTCAATCATTTCAGTCATATCTTATAAAACTCATGAAGAGTAAGATAAGATTGAAATGACTGACCAATACTTGAATACAGTTATCATGACCCCTTTAAGTCTTTCCTTCAGCTTATCATCCTCATCACCATCATCCTCGCAACAAACATTAGAGGTAGACTCTGTCATCATTCCCAGTTTATATGTGAGAAAATAAACTGAGACAGTAAATGCTTTGTCTGGGGTCACAGGCTAATAAATGTCTGACTCTAGATTTGAACTTAGAATTTCCTGACTTGAAATGCAGAGCTCTAAGCACTTTGCCTCCTAGCTCCTAAGCATAATATGCCAAGCCTCTCTACTATGCTGGTTGGCAAAGGGAGTTCTCACATGGAAAGCACATTTACAATGTTGTGAGGATCAATTCAGATAATGCATTACAGTACTTTGTAAAGTGTGAAAAGCTATATATTAGTTATTATTATTTTCACAAATAGAAAAAAACTAAATGTAGAGAAAATCATTGATGGGACCAAAAAAAATGACATTTTCAAACATATCAGCAACACTGTACTACTAAATAGTTTTTCTCTCTATTTCTGTTTTGCCAGAAAGTACAGTGCTGCTGTGCAGAAAAAGAATTCAGTTACCCATGAAGTAAGAAAAGATTCAAGGGGGAAAGGAAACATGACAGAAAGCTCCTATATAATATGAAAAGCTCAGAAGGTTGAATCAGGTTATTTCTCTCATCAGCCAACAAAGTGATCTGGTTCTCTCTTCGGTTAGGTAAAGATCAAAGGGGAGATGAAAGTCAACTACAAGGCTTGATGAAAAGCTGCTCTGACTCTCCAAAGCACTTTGAGAATGTGTACTGGGAGTCATGGACAAGGTCCCATAGGGCCTATATCCAGGTCAAGACAGCACTACTGCTGCCCATCTGTTATTCCTCATTACAACTATATAACTAGGAGGTATCACAGGGCATCCATCTAGGTTGAAAATATTGCCTGTTCTCAAGGGCCTTGCCAACTAATCAGGAAGATGAGATGTAAGCATGACAAATTAAATAATCTTAAAAATAATATCTTGGGCAGTATATCAATTGTTAAGGGAATCATAAAAACATGCTATAGAAGTTAAGGGAATGGAGTGAGTCTTTCAATTTACAGAGATTAGAGAAGGCTTCACAGCGGGAGACTTGAAGATAACGAGCATTTACAGAGAGAAAAGTAGAAAACTCATTGTGGATATGATAATAATAATATGGGTATTGTACATTGCATAGGTTGTCATTTGTCAATATCATACAAGGTCTCACAGAAAGTAGATGATTACACACACACTCAATGAGCTATATTATCTTTTTTTTCTAATTCTACTACCATAAGATTTTGTAACTACAAATTTTACTGAAAGACCAAAAGATAATTTGCATTAAGAATTATTAAACAAAATTAATAATATAGTGAATATGTAAATGCTATTTTGTTGACTGTATCTGTTAAACTTTACCCAATGATCAGAGTTCTGTAGATAAAGAACAACACATATACACAAACAGAAATCCCATGTTGTCTCCTACAACCTCTATCCCCAACATCAATCCTCAAATATTTATTTTTTTAAGACTCTTCTCCATAATTAACCTGGATAGTTTGATTATAAAGCATCCAGAGGACAGCAACCAAAGTGGTGAAGGGTCTCCAGATTATACAATGTGCAGATTAATTGAAGGACCTGATTATTTTTGGCTTAGAGAAGAAAAAGGTAGTAAAAAGAAAAAGAAAAGTGAGTAAAAGAGAATGCCAAAAATCCTTCATTCAATCAGTGACACCTGTAGGAAGTCAACTGTTCATACCATAAAAGTCAGGCACAACTGTTTAAAGAGTGGCAGGTTACCGAAATTACAAATATGGTATAGTACTCAAGGGGAAACAACAGCCCCGAAAGTTATTGTACTGTAAAGCAACCTTAAGATTAACAACAAATGGCATACTTTTCTCTCTGAAGACAGACTCTTTTATGTCTCTTTTAACAACTTTATTAAGTGAAAGGAAGAAACAAAGGTAGAAACCACTTTGTCATTAATGACCTATTCTCAGTGCCTGTAGGGTACATAACACTGGATTACTTAAGAAGTTTATTGCCAGTAGCATAAATGTGTTTTATCTGGCAACAGGGAAATGTCCAGAGGCTCTGGGATACAGGTGTTTGACAGGAAATAAACACAGACACACAAAAACACAGTCACACACACACACACACACACAGTCAATGCTATAACTACCATGAAGACAGAATCAATAAAGTGCAGTGTCACTGTACAGAATATGGCTCAATACATATAATTAGTAATTTAGTAAATATTCAGGGAGCAGTTAGTGAGGCAGTGGACAGAGAGCCAAGTCTAGTCAAGAAGACTCATCTTCATGAGTTCAAATTCAGCCTTAAACACTTACTAGCTTTGGGCTGTCACTTAGCATTGCTTGCCTACATTTCTTCATCTGTAAATTGAACTGAAAAAGGAAATAGCAATCCACTCCCATATCTTTGCCCAAGAAAATCCCATGAGGCTGAAAATAACTAAACAACAATAAATACAATTATCCCACTATAGGTATAGTATATTAAGGGCTAGTAATATTTCTAATATTTGAAATTTTGTCAAATTTTGCTTTATCAGCTGCCCTCCCTGTTGTATACAGTTGAGTCTATATGAACAAGTTCCTGTAGCGTGTTACAGAATGACTGAATTTGAGAAGGAACCTGAGTAGCCACCTTGTCCAACTTACATACAAAAAGAATCCCTACTAGAACATACTGGATAAATGATTATCCAGACTAAGCTTGAAGACCCCACCATTTCTCTAAGCAATTCATTCTACTAGTAGACTGTTCTAATTGTTAGGATATTTTTCTTTATATCAAGTCTAAAATGGCTGCTTTACAACTTCGAGCCATTGCTCCTAACCTAGGCCTCTGAAGCCAAACTGAACAAATCAAATCATTCCTCTTCTCTATGACAGCCTACATGTCCCCCTTGGGTGTTCTTTTCTCCATGATAAATATGGCTATTCCTTCACTGATCTTTACCTTATGTGAACTCAAGACCCTTTATCACTCTTGCTGCCTCACTATAGAAGTTCTCCAGTTTATTAATGTCCTTCTTTAAAATGTCCTGATGATTTAACCTGGTCAACTTTTTCAACCTTGCTGAAATAAATTAAATGACATCACAATAGTAATGCTCATATGTGGCTGTGGGAACGAGAAAATTCCTTGATTTGGGTATTAGTGTTTCCACTTTCCAATGGCCCATGAGTGTGAAATTTGTGTCTCCCTCGGGATCAGTCCATTTGGAATAAATTCAAGAATATTTCCGGTCTTTGTGATTACAAATGAATGGGGACATCCTGGTAATTGGGAAGGAACTGGGCCTGAGCTAGAGGCGACAGGTGCAAATAAACTGACCCTAGACTGGATGATTCTAATACTAGGGTTCTGAGGATCCCCTTGTGTCTCTTCTCAAGGAACCCTCTCTAGGGGAGAGGATCATACCTTCTCTTTTATTTAAACAATGATTTAACGTATTTTCTGACATTTAGGAGCATAACATCTCAAGTAGAAATATGAGATTCGTATGTTAACAAAGTTACAATCACAACTACATTCACAGAAGTCAAGGTCAGTGGTAGGCAATGGAAATGGTGTTGTGATAAGTAGATTAAGGACACAATGAAGGTTTTTGAAGATGAAATTACAAAGCTGACCAGTGCAAAGGAAATCACAGACAAAAAGGTGAGGTTTAACTGAAGGTATGAGGGTTTCAACAGGAAGAATTGTGCTTAGTTTTAATATACTGCGCAACTAAGTAGCACAGTGGAATGCCAGGTCTGGAAATCTTATCTTCCTTAATTCAAATCTGGCCTCAAACTATTACTAACTGTGTGATCCTAGGCAAGTTACTTAACCCTGTTTGCCTCAGTTTCCTAATCTGTAAAATGAGCTAGAGAAGAAAATGACATCTTTGCCAAGAAAACCCCAAATGAGGTCACAAAGAATGAGACACAATTGAAAATGACTGAACCGCATACAGGCTTTCCCAAATGTAACAGAATACAACTAGGCATGAAGCAGTTTATAAAAGCAATTAGTAGAATACACAAATAGTCTACATAAGATAATAATAAAAATCATAATTATTGTTAAGAGGATTTGCCACTCCTTTTATATTTAACTTTTAAAATATTTTATTTCCTTAAAAATGCTTAATTACATGTAAAAAAATTAACATTTTTTTTTTAAATTTTGAGTTCCAAATTCTTTTCCTCACTCCTACTCCCTCCCTCCTTGAGAAGGCAAGCAATTTAATTTTGATTATATATGTGAAGTCATGCAAAACATATTTCCATATTAGCCATGTTGCAAAAGAATACAAATCAAAATGAGAAAAATAAACAAAGTTTTAAAAGTATGTTCAATATGCATTCTGAGTTTATCAGTTCCCTCTATAGAGATAGATAATACTTTCCAACATGGGTCCTTGAGAATTATTTTGGATCAATGTCTTGATCAGAGTTGCTATGATTTTCAGAGTTGATCATCTTTAAAATATTGATGTTCATGTGAACTCTGTTCCTATGTTTCTGCTTACTTCACTTTGTATGAGTTCATATGCATCTTCCAAGGTTTTTCTGAAAACATCCTGCTCATCATTCCATAATTTGCTAGCTATATCCCCAACTAATGGATATCCCTCTCAATTTACAATTCCTTGTCACTACAAAAAGATTCCCTATAAATATTTTTGTGCAAAGGAGTCCTTTTCCTTTTTCTTCCATTTCTTTAAGATACAGACTTAGTAGTGATATGGCTGGATTAAAGACTATACACAGTTTTATATTCCTTTAGGCATAGTCCCAAATTGTTTTCCAGAATAAATGCAGTCCTATTTTTCTGTCTTTAATTCTTACCAACAAAAGTTCCAAAAGACTGCTATGGAGGTAAATGATTTTCTTCATTTACATCAAACATAAAAGGTAATATAAGTTTCAATTAGAAACCCTTTATAGGAGATGAGGGGAGAGGTGTCAAAGTTCTAGTCAAGCAAGTTCATCATTGTGGAGAATTCCTGGCATACAAACTCCCTTCAGTGTTGAAAATGAGCAATTTGTATACTTAGAGAGTTTAGGGGGAGTTAAGACACTGAGTGACTTAAATCATATAGTTTGTGTCACAGGAGAGATTTGAACTCAGATTTCTTGACTGCAAGGTTAACTCTCTGTCCATTGTACAAGACTACCTCCAACATGAACTGAAAATTAAAATATAAATATATAGCACTTTAGCATCATCAAAGGCAGAATCTTATTGTCAAACTGTATGATTGTTACAGTTCTTAAAAGGTTTTCCTTTTAATTCTGAGATGTATTACTACAAGATCAAGTTATGATAAACCCTTTTCTCCCAAGAGCTTATAAGCCAAAATAGATAACCATATTTATAAAGATATGTTTCCCCAAATAGATCACCATAAATTGGGGGATGGCTTAGTATGTTATGAATGGAGTAGAATATTACTATGCTATGTTTCATTGTGAAAAAACAATAAATATGATGAGACAAAGACAGACAGAGACCAAACATGGAAAAACAGAGAAAAAGAGAGACAGAGAAAAATAAAGAGAAAAACAGAAAGGAGAGTCAGAGACAAAGAGAGATAGAGAAGCATGGTAAGATTATATGAATGGATTCACACTAAGTAGAACCACCAGAAAAATATGATTGCAATTTAAGTTAAACATTAAAAGAACAAGAACGACAAAACAATGAAAACAATAGTGCAAAATTATGATAATCAATTTTGTTCACAAAAGCCCCTTTGGCCACTTTTGGGAGGGATGTTAAAGGGATTAAGGACTGGAAATCACAGTGAAGAACAATGCCTATAAACTTTCTCAACATAAGGGCTATTTTTGCTAATGTTTCATTTTTTTTCTTTTTTTATTCTTTGATAATCTTTGATCATAATCACTAACTCCCGTGCTTGCTTCGGCAGCACATATACATAATCACTAACTCTCTAGAAGAGAAAAAGGAGAGAGAATACATTGGGAAATGTAAGTGATGTAAAAACAAAAGATATAAATAATAATAAAGAATTTTAAAGAGTATTCAATTTCCAAAAGATAAGATCTTTCATTTTAGTTACATATCCAACAAAGCCTGTTTCTACAAGAAGTTTAAAGCCTTATGAATCAACCTTATTTGTCATTGGGGAGGCTGGAAAAGAAATGAAAAAATGATTTGGCTGATCATCTCCTCTTACTACAGGCAGTCAGGGTCACTCCCAGTACCTTCATTGACTTTGAAATAAATATAATCTACTGTGAGTTCAGGACCAGTGGGACCAGATATTTCTGTTGAATTTAAAATAACATCCTTATGGCTAAGCATATAAAACTCATCTGAGGAATGAATTCCTGTGGTTCTGAGGAAGGCAGCAGACCTGTGAATCATATAACATCAAATTAACAAGGTTTTACAGTATCTGTATATTAGACTATGTCAAATCAGTCTTGGACAATTTCCCATCTCTAGACATTGAGCTGGGTGTTTCTAGACAAGACTATTAATAGTACCCAGGTAGGACAGTGCCATTTTCATTTGAAGAAAAGGCAGAAAGAATAGGAAGTAAGATACAGGGAGTAGAAAATTCTTTGTGATGAGCAGGGAATTCATATCTCCCAACAGCCTGCAACAGAAGATCTACAGTTGCTATTTTTGTAACAGTAACCACAGATTTAGAAACAATCATAGTTCAGTCCCACAATTATCTACCTCCCTTCCTACATCCATCCTCAGGTGACATTAATCAAGATATGTGAGAGAAAGAAAATATTTCAGGCATCTCTCAGAAAGCAACACCCACACAGGGAATATATTGAGTTTTCTATCTTGGCCACTTTAAAAAGCCAACTCTAGAGTTAAAAGAGCAAAAGGGTTGGCAACCATACCAACAGATGCATAGACGATGATCACTTAGAATGCTGTATGCTAGTTCCTAGATTATGAGCATGAAATAAATCAAAAGGGGGGACAGGCAACAAGGAAGACTGTTACCCACACTCACCTCTCTCTCCCCTAACCTCCTTTTGTACTTATTTTCTGTGCCACAGAATTAACACTTCATCAGATATTGTCTCTTTCTCCAATTGTCTAAAACACATAATTTAGCACTTTTTTCATATTATTTTGCTCATAAATTGCTTCAAGCCATGGATAGAGCACCAGGACCTGATTTCAAATCTGGCCTCAGTTTTGGAGGCCAGTTCCTAGCTGTGTGACCCTGGGCAAGTCACTTAATCCCAGTTGCCTCAAAATAAATAAATGGATGAATGAATAAACAAATAAATAAATAAATAAATTGCTTCAAGTCTATGTCATGAAAGTCAGTGTGGGATAATGGAAAGAGAGCTGGCCTAGGAGTAAGACGAGGGTTCAAGTTTTACCTTTGACACATACTGGCTTTGTGATGCTATGCAAGCCATTCAGCCTCTTGAGGCTCCTGAGGCAGCCTCAGAACCCTTTTAATGGAGGAGAAGATAAGGACCTGCATGAATAGAAGCTTTTCACCAGGAGCTACTTACACCAAATAAAATCAGAGGTCCAGGCCCTAACCCATGTGTTCAAGAAATATTTGCTGACTAGCTATATTTACTTCATTCATTCAAAAAGCCTTGACTGAGTGCCTGCCAAATAAATGTATATCATTATTTTATAATGTGAGGGAAGGTTAGTCACTTTTTATATGCTAGGCATTGTGCTAAGTACTTTATAAATACTGTGTTATTTGAGTCTCACAACACCGGATAAACTACCCAAGAGGTAGGTGCTATGATCCAGATTTTAATAGATAAGTAAACTGAGGTAGTCAGAGATTGATTGATTTGCCCAGGATCACACAGCCAGGTCACAGTACCTAAAGTTCCATTTTAACTCAGGTCTTGCTGATTCCAAGACCAGCTATCCACTGTGCCATTTAGATATTTCCCATTAAGATGCTTCTAAGAAAGAAATAGATAACCCATTTCCTGATTTCAACATTCCTATTATTTTCTTTCTGCTCACAAGGGGTACAAATTCCTAGGACTTCTGAAGCATTTTCACACATAAAAATGAAAGTCATGCCCACCATCACAAATAACTTTTTAAAATACAACATCAAGTATCTTTAAATCTGTTCTTTTAAAATTCAGTGACAAAACATTTCATTCACATAAAGTTTTGCAGGTCTAATAGACACTATAGTCAAGACAATGGACAGTGCATGAAATTATAAGTGGCTCAAATACTGACAAGAATTACAAAAAGTCAATGTCAAAATACATTAAGATTCCACCTAAAGGATTGTTCTTCTGTTGTTAATTTGGCAATTAAAATGTTTCACATTTTTTAAATGAGATTGGATATAATTATAAAGACAAAGGTAGTTTTGAAACCACAACCAATATTTATTTTATTTTTATTACAGTATCACCACTGACACTACATATTTTATCATGGAAATAAGAGCTACCATTATCATTGTCAGCTGTCAAAACACTTCCTGAAAGCCAAGGTCATAAGCCAACACTAATCCAAAGATAATGCAATATTTAAAAATGCAAAACTGTCCTCAGAGCAACTCCAAAACTCCTCTTACATGATGCATAACAGGTTTTGTTCTGTTTAGACAAAGCCTTTTTGGTGCTAGAATAATTAAAAGAAAAACACATGAGAAATCTGCATTTTAATTTACACTATCATTTTCTTCTGGTACAATCCTCAAAGAGTTTTATTAAATGAAGTAACTTATACCCTGCCCACTACCTACTCTCATTCTCCATTCTTATTATTCCCAAGCCTTTGAACAGTGTTGCTGGTTGGCATTTTTATGATTAACCTGATAACTCCAATGCAGGGAACTGATTAGAAATATGATTATTCTTCTCCCCCCCCAAAAAAAAAGATGAGTCAAGCTCACATATCTCAAGAGAAAAAATAGTATTTTTTCTAATTAAGCTCTTCTTTGAAGGCATAAAAGCATCCAAAGTAAGCTAATATCCAATGATCTACTTCCTACTCATGTAATCTCCATAATGGAAGCCAGAAGGAACCTTCTTGCCCTTAACAAAAAATAAATACTAAATCTCCCTCAAGAAAAATTTATGAGTTTATTGTCTTTCTATTTTCCTATCCCCCATTCCTATTAGATTATTTTTCACACTGCTAGATACATCAAATTCTTTTCTGCCTTTATCCCCATGAACTGGTCACTTGATTTGTTCAACTGTTCTTCTAAGGTGTGTTTTTGTTTCCACAAAAGGTCAAGGTAGAAACATTTAAAAGTCTACTTGAAACAGTAAAAAAAAAAAAAAAGTGAAAGTCAATAGATTATCTTGGCAGTTTTCCACAATTGTGTACCTTTCCACTTCTAAATCACTATTAATATTTTATATATGACCTCTCAATCACCATCAATCTTTATCATAATATTCTATACTCTGCAAAGATGAACACATTTCAAAGATGGGTTAATCCTCAAATGACTTTAAACATTAAGGTCATTAAAATACACTATATTGGACTGCAAAAATTTGGGAAAGCAAAATAAAATATTAACTTTCTAGAAACCACTGAGTATTATGAAACTAATCCCAGAATTTCAATAGTATGACTATTAGTTTTCATTTATTTTTGCTGAATCATATTTCCAACAGCATATTCAAACTGGACTAGCCAGACAGACAAGCACCCTAAACAGAGATGTTGGACTAAAAACAAATAAGCAACAAAACAAAAACAAGCAAAGTCAAAAGATGGGCATTGTTTGACGTCATTGCTTTCAATCTGCCTAAAGTTCACACACTAGCAGGTACTCATACTGGGTAACAATTTTAGCCAGTTTGATGCCCTGTCATTAATAAGTCATAGTGCAAGCAATCACTGCTAACTATATGAGCCACCCTCCCTTCACCACAATAAAAACAGGCAAGCCTTATTCTGAATTTAACTTGTCTAAATGAGAGGGGAAAAGGGAGGAGGATCCACATGGAGAATGACATTGCCCACAGTTGACATCATATTAGCAGAGAAGACTTTAATGGGAAACACAACACATCATTTCACATCTGTCCAAACTGTTCTAACAGGTCTTTTTGGAGATCTGTCATCATCTTCTTAACTGCCATGATAACTCCTTGACACAGATATGAACAGAAAAGACTGAGTCTTTTCTATGCCATACAAAATGTGAAATCACATGTCTTTTGTGCTGGAGAAAGTGTTCTAAGAAACCCTGGATCCTATTGTACATGTGGCAATTGGAAGAGAAACAGAGAACCAGAATTATGCTAATTCTTCTGACAAAACATCCCCAAGTACTACCCACACTGGAACTTTAAAACTTTATGTCAAAGATCAGCCTTCTAAAATAAGGAATGGTTGCATTATTTTAACTTTATTTCAATAAAATGATCAGTGGAAAGTAAACTTAAAACCAGAAGTTTTAAATTTCTTACTCACAAATATAACAAACATCCAACCAGTCTGAGCAAGCGGTTTAGTTAAGACAAACATATCATTACTCTTGACAACCAAAATGCAAACAGAATCCCAATTAAGGCATGTTCCCAACTGTTTCCACCAGACATAATTTTTCACATCTGTGTTGTTTGTCCCATTATTGGTGTTTTCCATTCATCACCTCTTACCTCAAATTCCAATGAAGTTGTTGACTCTCTAAAATCAGCATTCTCTTCACTGTAAAATAGCTCTGAATGGTAGCAAATACATGGAAAAAACTCAATAAAGCCTATTGACTAAGTGCCTGGGAAGTATGCGATCTCCCATCTAATATAAATGAAGTAATGGGTATGGAGAGCAATGACAGAAATGCCCAAAGGAATCCCTCGGCAAGTCCCTGTGCCAACTCTGCCCCAGTGATAGAGAGTGAGCTCTCATCCGTCTCAGCTAGCTGCAGTTTCCAGTTAACATCACTTTGTTTCACAGCCCACCCACGATTCTTGCTCATGTTCACTTTGTGCTCTGTCAGGAGTAAAGGGTTTTTTTAGTCAAATATGATTTCAAAGGCAGAAGATGGCCTGAAACAAAATTAATCAATTTCCCACTGTGCCTCAGCCACATGTCTATTTGGCTGAAGAGGAAATCTTTAAACAGCACAGGCAAATTCCTACCAAATTGGAATGTGACATGAGGCAAGTTGGGGAGAAGCCGTTGAGGGAGTAACTCTTGCAATTTCCAGGTACAGAGCTTCCAATTGACTCAGCACAAACACAACTCACTAACATTATGATCTAGATGATCAAATTACAAGTCATAGTACCTTCATTTTTGGTTCTCCAATTCCTGAATTCCTACAAGATTAATTGCTAAAACCTGTTGGTGGAAAATCTCATATCTACTTCCCTCCCTCTCATAACTCATGCACTCATCACTCTCATTAAGACCCTTATCATCTTTTTCCTGGGCTTCTATGATACCAATTTTTTTTATCTCTAAACATCTAATCTCACCCTTCTCCAATCTATCCTCCACTCAGTTGTCAAAATAATCTTAAGACACAAATTTCGAACACATCATTCCTTTGTTGAAAGATCTTCAATAGCACCTCACTGGTTTGGGGACAAAAGTAAAATATTTAGCTGGACCTTTAAAGTCCTGTATAATCTGATTCTAAGCTACTTTCTAGCATCATTTCATTAAATACAAGCAGTGTGTTACAGTCTAGCCAGACAATGAACTGACATCAGAACATACACTACCAACTCTACCAATTCATCTAGCTTGTCCCCCATGCCTAGAATGCCCATCTTCTGCATTTGCACCTGTTGGAATCCTTCTCTTTCATGGAAAAAAATAGGAAACCTATTTCACAGGCAGGAAGACTTAGGCTCAAATCAGACTACAGATATTGCTTAGCTGTGTAAGTACTACTAAGTCATTTATCTTTTCAGAATCTTTAGGTGTCCTCATCTACAAAGTGGAGAAAAAATATCCAGAGTCCCTTTCCCACAGAGAAATTGTGAGGCTAATATGAGATAATGAATGAAGAATGCTTTTCAACCTTAAAACAAGATACACATTAATTATAATAATTCTGATTATTTATATGCAATGTATAATGTATTATTGTTGACACTAATTATTCATAAATACATGATTAATTGAATTCTTACCAGGTATCTAAATGGCAACTCCCAATAATAGGAAATTGTGAACTGAATTAAGAATCATATTTCTTCATAAGGAACATCTAGTCTGGGCAGATCTTCCTTCTATGGGGAATATATGGAAAACTAAGACTTACATACAATGAGAACACTTAGAGGGGTTGTGATCTTACATTTGTAAAGAAGGTACATAATCCAATGAAATAATAGACACCATAGAGTATCATGATAATATTAACAATATTACTAATAGCTAGTATTTATATAGCATCTATTATATATCAGGACCTGTATTAAATGCTTTGCCAATGTTATCTCATTTGATCCTCACAAAATCTCTGGAAAATAAATGTAATTATTATCTTCATTTATAGATGAGGAAACTGAGGCAAACAGAGGTTATGTGATTCACTTAAGATAACTAACATCTAAGGCTGGGTTTGAACTCAGGTTTTTTTTATCACAAGCCCAGAACTCTATCTATTGCATTACCTAAATCATAGAGAAATGATTCCTTATACTAAGCAAAACCTGCCCTCAAATCCAATTCCAGAGGCATTATCATCAAGCTCAAGAGGCTGAGTAATTGAATGCTGTGCCAAAAGAGCACAAACTATCTGAAATGCTTGTGATCATGGGCCTGACAGACTGCATCTCTAATCTTGGAGAGATTCTCATTCAAAGAATCTCATAACTAGAAGGCAGAGCACTAAGTGATTATTTTCTTCCACAGCAATTCATTAAACAGATAAAAATATCCTATACAATAAAATACCCTAAACAATAAAAAACCCTAAGTCTGATGTCAGCCCTTTTGATTCCATTAATGATGTAGTAGAGTGATAGCAAAAAGGACAGAAAATGATGAAAATCATTTTTATCCCAGTTGTGAACATTAATTTAAATGTAGGTACTTTCAAGGGGGGATGCAATACTAAGATAACTTCATCATGTAAGAAGTGTCACCCAAGATGAAACTCGCAACAACTCCACTGGTTTTAGCATATGTTTGAAAAAAGTTTTAATGGACTACGGCTTCCATATATGTCAATGATATGCTATGGCAGCCAAAACAACAATCAAGAGCTTAGATGGCATTGAAGAAAAAGGGAAGTGATACTCCCACTATACTATCCCCTATTTAGATGACAAACTAGTGTTTGGAAAATTGTGTTCAATTCTAAAAATCTCACTTTAGGAAGGGGAATTAATAAAGCTGGTACTAAATAAATAAATAATGAGTTAAATTAAAAATAAAAGATTAAAAGCCATTATACATAATTATAACAGTTGTAACCATGGAAAATTTATCTTATTTGTCCATAAGCTGAAGAATTAAACATTTTGAAAGCTGGGACACGGCCCTTCTCCATGAAAATGAACTTGCAACATTTTGCAAAGAAAAGATTCACTGGCGATGGAGATAAAGTATCAGACAAGTAATTTCAGGAGTATATTTGTTAAGTCCCTATAATTTGTTGAAGAAGTATAAAGTACCAAGAATACAAAGGCAAAAATGAAACAGTTTCCACACTTAAGAATCTCACAGTTTGATGAGGTAGGATATACAATAGGCACAAAATATAGGGCAAAATAATTTGAAGAGAATGAAAATCACCAACAATCAAGGGGATCAGCAAGAGTTTTCAGAGGAATTAGCATCTCTTGAAGGAAGAGAAAGAATGAAGAAGTTGTGAGAAAGAAGGAATGAATTGCAGAAATAGGAGACAACCTGGGCAAAAGAATAGCAATGGAGGGCAGCTAGATGGTGTAGTGAATAGAGCATTAGACCTGAATTTAGAAGGATCTGAGTTCAAAGTTAGCCTTAGACACTTAATACTTCCTAGTGGTATGATCCTGGGCAATCATCTAACCCCAGCTGCCTCAGCCAAAAAAAAAAAAAAAAAGAATATCAACAGGAAATGGAGTGTGGAGTCTGGGAAATATTTAGTTAATCAGTTTTGCTGGAGCATAAAGCAAATGATAGCACTAAAATGAAATAAATCTGGCATGTCATCTGAAGCTAGACTGTAGAACTTTAAATGCTAACAGGTTGCTGATTTCTTTTACTGTAGACCTTTAAGCAAAAGTTGGGTGAGTACATGTTGTGTACATTGTAGAAAGGACTGTTTTAAGGTGGTAGTGTTGTTCAGTTGTGTCCAGGTCTTCATAAGCTCATTTTAGGGTTTTCTTGGCAAAGATATGGGAGTGATTTGCCATTTCCTTCTCCAGCTAACTTACAACTAAGGCAAACAGGGTTAAGAGACTTGTCCAGGACCACACAGCTATTAAGTGTTGGAAGCCAGATTTGAACTTTGAAAATAAGTCTCCTTGATTCTAAGCCCTGTGCTCTAGACACCATATCACTAAGCTGTGTTCTGTTCAGGTTTAGATTGGACTAGATAGGTTCTGACTCATTTTTCAACTCTGAGATTCTACTATTTGGTCAGACAAGAAAGAGACAATAAGGACAAAAATGCAGATTTTTAGGCAGGGGATTGACATGATCCCTTATGAAGATTATTTTTACAGCTATGAGGAGGATGAATTGAAAACGATAAAAAAAACTTAAAGGAGAGAGACTAACTAGGAAGTTACTAAAACAGTACAGGTTAAAAAAGATGAGGTCCTATGCTAAGGTAATGTCTGTTAATCAGAGAGTTAAAGGCAAAAGCAAGAGTTTTTAAGGAGGATAAGAGGTGGATATGAAAATGGGATGTATGTAAGAGATACTATGGAGGCTGATTCATTAAGGCTTGGCAATTAACTAGATATGTTCTGTGGGACAGGAGAAAGCCAAGACTGTCATCCTCGGTGGCATGGGAGGATGTTAGTGTCTTCAACAGAAAGAAGGAAGTTTGAAGAAAATGAGAAAGCCAGTCTATGTTTTGCCCCTTTAAGATCCATTCAGTGAAAGCCCTGAAATTGTTTATTGCCCTCAGATGAAACCTTGAGCTGCCTTAAAAGTAGGACAGCTATCCCTTTCATATTTCAAAGATTGGATGGGGGTAGTACCCCTGTGATCTGGAAAATATGCACAAAATATTTGGCTGCCCCTTAATACCAGAGAATAAGTCTGAATTTTTTACTTTTCTCGTATGTGTTTACAATGCTCTATGGTAAAATTTGATTTAAGTATTTGGTCAGAAGCTCTGTGTCATCTGCTGGCCTTCATGTGTTGTCTGCAGCTTCCACAAAACTCCCCCAAACTTCCCATTTGATTTCTTATTTTGACTCATAATACACTGAAACCATGATGAGAAAAGTCATAACTTGGAAGGGATAACACTATACCTGCACTAATTCATATCAGTACCCTGAAAAAGAAGCAAAAAGCAAAGAAAAAAAGACTGGTGCTTCACCAAGCCAAAATCTAAGTAGGTTCAAACTAGCAAATTAGACAATATTTAGAGTTATAAGGGTTCTTAGAGGTCTAGTCTAACCTCTCATTTTACAGATGAGACCCCTAAAGTTTAAGCACTGTCAGAAATTGTCAAGTTTCCTTCCCGCTGTCACTTGAGACACTAGGTATGGCCTGGTTAAATGAAGCAAAAAAATAACTTGACATTGCAGGCCAAAGTGGAATGGTGCACAGATTATTAGTAAGGTCCTCTGTCTACTACATGTCAGGCTGCTTTTCACTAGGGTGATAAGTCTGACAACTTTAATCTGCCCATCTATCATGTATATTATCAATGTGTCAAACTAGGATGTAAGTGTGGCTGAAACAAGCTCTTCGTTCCATTCATTTCCCTTTCAGACTTCTGATTAAATCAAATTGGAACCCTATGTGTGCTGACAGTAGGTTCTGAAGCAGAAACTCCTTCAAGACTGATACTGGTGACACTAGATATAGCCTTGAGGCACCGGCTCTTCCCTAAACTGCAAAAAATTCAATACAATTGTAAAGAACATTTGTCTACAACTAACAGATTCCTGCCAATGTTGACCCAAGCCTACATTTTAGGAAGATGACTAAAGCCTGCCTCAGAAGACTAGTAAGAAGCCTATTTGAACTCTACTCATGTAGTCTATGTTCAAAATAACAGTTGAAAAATCAATCATGGGACTAGAAGAGTTCCCTATAATTGGGAGCGCAAGCCAGTTGACTACAAAGTCTTTGCAGTCCAATAGTTATTTGTATTTTAATTGAACAGTAAAGTCTACCTTTATTAATTTCTTGCACTGATTCCATCACATAATTAAACTACCTAATTTCAAAATTAGAGACAACTTTTCTAACTTCTCATTATTGAGAGTGCTGAGTATGCTTAATGAGAAAGGAAGACTATACCACATTTCTATTCTATCCTACACTGTTTTGTACTGAAAAGAGAATGAAGTTCATACCTTTCCAAAAAGGAAGGTTCTTTTTGTGGTTCTCTGTATTTTAAAAAAGGTGATACTGGATTGATAACTCCACAAATGTCTGATGCAATTTAGCCCTCCAAAAATATCTCAAATGTTAAAAAATATTCTTCATTGTGTTTTATAAAATCAGATAAGACAACTAAGGGTTTTTTAATCCTTTATTTTAAACTAAATATTCAACTCAATAATAAGTCATTTAAAAAAAAAGATTTATTCCTATGGTATTATTCCTATTCCTGTCAGCCATGGTTTTATTTAGTTGTATGTGCTAATTTTTCATCTTAAGAGTGAAGAGAACATTTAATTAACACTCAAAATGACTTATGTAAAAGAAAATATTAAGAGTTAGAGAGCTCTTGTGGCTTTAACTAACAAAAGGCCAATATTTCTTGAAAAGCCAATATTTCCCAATTACCAGTGAGAGCTAATCTCCATTGACAGAAGAAATAGCTTTCTAGAATATAATGGAAAACCCAGTTAAAACATTTGCATTTCCCACATCCCCACTCAAATTAGGTTCCCAATTTACTTGAACTATGTGACTTGGGAACTACACATTAAGTAGAAACAAAACTTTAACTATTTCTCCAGTTCTAAAAAAAAGAAAATCTTCAGAACCAATAAGATAATCTTCCTCTAGACTCACCTTTGTGCATTTCAGGAGGAAAAAAAAGCAAAAGCAAAGCACTAATTTGAAATATCATAATTTTAACCTTGTATTACTCTCCCTTATTCCCCAACAACTTGACCCAGCAAAAAAAAAAAAAAAAAACACGGGCCAAAATTCCACAGGCAGGCTTGTATGTTGAATTACTACATGATTCAATTTTGACCCTGCAGTAAGAGCACTAATTTTAAATGCTGGTAATTAAGCTCTCATACGAGGGAGGCAATCACCATGAGACTCTGGGAACTAATCAATATTCTTCACAGAAATACAAAGATGGAGAATTTGGAATAGTCTAATTCCATTTTCACCAGAAACTTATCTCCACTAAGTCAACACATGTGTGATAGTAACCTTTATACTCTCAGAAGCAATCAAAACAAATATAACAATGACCCCCAAAAAGAGAACAGTAATGGGACAGAGTTGAAATTCCTCTGTCAGATTCAGCAGCAGCTGCTCCTGTGGCAGGGCTCTATCTCAAATGTTCCTACTAGAACTACTGAAATGAGGTAAAGGGAGTAAAGAATTGTTATTATCCTTCCAGATCAAACTGGATGCCCCCTTTAAATAAAACAAAACTAGAGAAACCCATTAACTCATCATCAAAAACTTTTAGGAAAAGGCTCAGATGGATAATTCTATAGACAATATGAATATGAGAAAGCTTGGGCTTTGAGAACTAACATGGCTTGTTCAACTTCAAAAGAAGGAAGCTGGACTAGTTACCTCTCTAGTTCTAAAGATTTATGATTCTTTGATTATAAGTGAGACTCTAGAAAGACAGAATGGAATGAGATATTAAACATTAACAACATTCGGAGAAGTTAAAAGGAAGTGATCTAATGTCATCAATTTGACTTATCTGCTTCCAGTTTATTTTTTTGATACCACCACGATTAAAGTGAAAGATGGAAGTTTAGAAGATCCTGGGTGATTAGATAATAAAAAGTCTATATTTATAAAGAGCAGTAAATTTGATCATCACAACAATTCTATGAAATACTCATTTTATCTTTTGCTTCAAAGATGAGGAAAATGAACACAAAAAGGCTTAAATATGTGTATAACACAATTAGTAAATATCCAAATAAGATCTGAACCCAGGTATTCCTCACCCCAAGTTCAGAGTTCTAGCCTTTATGCCATGTTCTTTTTCTGACCGGAAATTATTGCATCAGGATTGTGGTCTTTTCTACCTTTATCGAGCCCTTCCTTTGATTTCAACTGATCTTATGTGGCAAATAGGTTATAAGGTCATTTTATTCTATTCATAATGCTATAACTCAGAAAATAACTTCTTTATAAGCACAGCCTTCACAGAAATCTACAAACTACCTGGTGGGAAGGACTTTTTATCAGATTAGCACAAGTCCATCACCTGACATAATGTTAAAGGCTTGAGCCTCCACAAACAGTGGAAAAGCTGTTGTTTGGGGTCACGTGCATAGACTAAGGGAAATACTTGAAGCACAAGGGTTGATATGGATTCTCACTATATCCCAATTATAGCATCCACTTAAACACATTATGCCAGCTCTAGCCTTTAGGCTCCACCATGATCGAAAAAATTCTAGTTCTTCAACTTTACTAGCCCTATGTTGAAGACACACAACAAATAATTAAGGAAACTTTTCATTTGATATTTAACAAAATAAAAGTGCTTGTTATTTCCTAGAATGAAGAGGTGGCTCTGATAACAAAATGATTTACATATATTTTGCCACATTATATTCTTTCTCCAAAAATAAATTCTTCAAAAAATGAATTTAGTAAATCCACATAAATCATCAGCATTTTTATATATTACCAATAAAGCTCAACAGCAAAAGACACAAAAAGAAATTCCATTCAAAATAACTGTTGATAGTATAAAATATTTTGGAATTTATATTTTGGAATTTATCTGCCAAGGGAAAGTCAGGAAGTATATGAACTAAACTATAAAACACTTTCCACACAAATAAAATCAGACCTAGTCAATTGGAAAAACTTAAAATGCTCATGGGTAGGCTGAGCGAATATAATAAAAATGACAATACTACCCAAACTAATTTACTTATTTAGTGCCATACCAATCAAACTCCCAAGAAATTATCTTACAGATCTAGAAAAAATAGTAGCAAAATTCATTTGGAAGAACAAAAGGTCAAGAGTTTCAAAAGAATTAATGAAAAAAAAAAAAAAAGGCTGATGATGGTGGACTTGCTGTACCAGATCTAAAACTATATTACAAAGCAGCGGTCATCAAAACCATTTGGTACTGGCTAAGAAATAGAGTAGTCGATCAGTGGAATAGGATAGAATCACAAGACAAACTAAGAAATAACTATAGCAATATAGTCTTTGATAAACCCAAAGACCCCACCTTCTGTGATAAGTACTCACTATTTAACAAAAACTGCTGGGAAAATTGGAAAGTAGTGTGGAAGAAATTAGGGCTTGACCCACACCTAACACCACATACCAAGATAAGATCTAAATGGGTTCATGATCTGGATATAAAGAGTGATATTATAAGTAAATTAGAGGAACATAATATAGTTTACCTCTCAGACCTATGGAAATGGAATAAATTTATGTCCAAAGAAGAACTGGAACTCTTAATTGAAAACCAGACAGATAACTTTGACTATATTAAGTTAAAAAGTTTTTGTACAAACAAAACCAATGCAGTCAAGATTAGGAGGGAAGCAATAAATTGGGAAATCATCTTTACATTTCAGGGTTCTGATAAAGGTCTCATCTCTAAAATATATAGAGAATTGTCTCATATTTATAAAAATTCAAGCCATTCTCCAACAGATAAATGGTCAAAGGATATGAACAGACAATTTTCAGAGGATGAAATTAAAACTATTTATATTCATATGAAAAGGTGCTCCAAATCACTATTGATCAGAGAAATGCAAATCAAAACCCTGAGGTACCACTACACGCCTGTCAGACTGGCTAAAATGACAGGAAAAGTTAATGATGAATGTTGCAGGGGATGTGGGAACGCTGGGACACTGATGCACTGTTGGTGGAGCTGTGAATGGATACAGCCATTCTGGAGAGCAATTTGGAACTATGCTCAAAAAGTTATCAAACTGTGCATACCCTTTGACCCAGCAGCATTTCTATTGGGCTTATATCCCAAAGAAATCATAAAAGAAGGAAAGGGCCCCACATGTGCAAGAATGTTTGTGTCAGCCCTTTTTGTAGTGGCTAGAAACTGGAAACTGAATAGATGTCCTTCAATTGGAGAATGGCTGAATAAATTATAGTATATGAATATTATGGAATATTATTGTTCTGTAAGAAATGACCAGCAGGACTATTTCAGAGAGGCCTGGGGAGAGTTGCATGAACTGATGCTGAGTGAAATGAGCAGAACTAGGAGATCATTATACACGGCAACAACAATACTATATGACGATCAATTCTGATAGACATGGCTCTCTTCAATAATGAGATGTTTCAAACCACTTCCAATTGTTCACTGAAGAAAGCCATATACACCCAGAAAGAGGGATGTGAAATGTGGACCACAACATAACATTCTCATACTCTTGATTGATGTTTGCTTACATTGTGTTTCCTTTATCTGATATGTCTTTCGTGTAGATACGATTTTTCTTGCACAACAATGATAAGCTTGGAAATATGTATACATTTATTCGACTTGTCAAGTATTTTAACATAATTAACATGTAGAGGATATCCTGCCATCTAGGGGAGGGGTAGGGAGTTGGGGGGGAAAATTTGTAACAGAAAGCTATGTAAGGGTTAATGTTGAAGAATTACCCATACATATGTTTTGCAAATAAAATAAAATTTTAAAAAAAGAAAAAAATGAATTTACCATTTTAGACCCAATATAGGTATTTGTGGAAATACTAGACAAGTATTTTGAAAATGTCTGTGAACAGAAGTTAATTTTCCATGTAGGGCAAGGTCTGCAATATTCTGATAAAAATGGTGATGGCAAGGATGATTTGAGAAGCAAACATGAATGAAATTGTTACTCAAATTGATGCAGAAAATAAGCTTGAGAAACCCAAGACTGGTTTAAGAAGAGGTCTAATCCATACAGTATCAGTATTTAAAAATATGAATCTTCCTGAGATTCCAAGAAATATTAGCATTGATTGGTGACATCAATATAAAAGCACCAAACCTAAACCCCCATTAAGAAAAAGGCTAATCCAGGAAGCAAAAAAAGATATTTAGATTTTCAGGCAATTGTTTACCAAAATTTAAAAAAAAAGAGCACTCTTCTAACCTTTTGCTGTTGGACTAATGTAAGAAAAGGTATTGTATAAAATTGTATATAAAATAAATATATAAAGGTAAATATTATTTATCTAGTTCAGTGTTGTTGTTTTAGGAAAATGGATAGCTCCTACACATTTTTTTTTCTTCTAAAGCACACTCTGAGGTAATAAGATAGGCCAACTTAACTGCTACAGTATTTAGAAAATATATTTAAAGTATTCCTTTGTTATGTACAACCCCAAAATACTGGGTATTTCGTAAATTTTATGGAATTTGATGAGTGCGTATTCCTTAAATCCTTCCACTTGTCATAATTATTTAAGAACTATGCATGTGTGCTGCATGAAAATGTTCTGTTTTGTTTTGTTTTTTTAAAAAAAGACTTAAAATTAACTAGATTTCTGAAGAAGAAAAAAAAGAAACTGTACAAGTATATTATGCAATGGTCTAGTATATCCAGAAGAATTAGTTTTGGGGTGGATTGTTGTTGTTTTTTGTTTTTGAGATACTGAATCATCATCACCACAGAGGAAAAAAATGAATAGCATCACCATGTCAACAGAAAGACCACAGTAAGTCTTTCATTCCTTTCACTCATCCCCTTATTTGACCCAGATTAGACTATGTGCCCCATTATATTGCTTTCCTCAACCTTCCCTGAGTGGCATCAACAGGAGGGCTCACCAAAGGAGGCAGCCTGAAAATACCCATCGAACAGGAGCAGAAGGGGTCAGAGAACTTTAATGGCAGGTGCCATGGTGAAACAGGGTCTTCCTTCATTAATCCTTACCTAGTCTTTGGTGCTAAATTTCTTAGAGGGAAGGGGAGAAAAAATAGTTTTTTCCTTGTGAATAAAAAAAAAAGGTTCTCTGCTCAGACAGTAAGAAATAACATTTTTTGCTGCATTCTAAATAAAAATTGTTACAATTCAATCTATCATAACTTTTTATAAAAAGTTACAAATTAAATATGTCAAAAATGTATTTAAACATCAAAATCTACAGGCAGCTAGGTGGTGCAGTGGATAGAGCACCGCTCTAAAGTCAGGAGGACCTGAGTTCAAATCTGACCTCAGACACTTAACACTTCCTAGCTGTGTGACCTTGGGCAAGTCACTTAACCCCAATTGCCTCAGGGGGAAAAGATCAAAAGCTATTCAAGAATACTGATAATATAATATTAATTCATTTCAATTAAAAGATATTTATTTAATGCTAACTACATGAAAGGCACTAAGTTCAATGCAAGGGATACAAAGAAAAATGCAAAAAACTTGCAAGAAGTTTACATTCTTATGGGAGAATGCATTACATATATAGACAAAGAAATATTTTTAAAAATTCAGGAAGAAGAAAACACTTAGATTTAGGGATACAGGCAAAGACTCTCCTTGGGGCGAGGAGAATGGTACCAGGAGTAAGTCCTGAAGAGAGGTAGGGATCTTATGAGGCAGAGGTTTGGAAGGAGACCATTCCAAGCATAGGAGACAATCAACATGAAAGGATGAAAATGGGAAAATGGAACTGACCATTTGTCAAACAAAAAGCATTTGTTCCCTAGATAACAGAGCAAAAATGAGAGAATAAGCAATAAAGTTGATGAGTTTTGAGCTATGGAGTAGGGAACTATGTCATATTGCTTCTACTCTCAAATCATTCTGTGATGGTAGTTGTTCAATTATGTCCAGCTTTTTATGACCCCATGGACCACAGCATACCAATACTGTCCAGGAGATTTTGTTGGCAAAGATGTTGGAGTACTTTGCAATTTCTGTCCTTGTATGTATAAGGGAAATAATGGTAAAGCATCTTGCCTGGGGTCACACATTTAATAAGTGTCTAAAGCCTTATTTGAACTCCTCTCCCTCATTCCAACCTCAGCCCTCTATCCACTGAGCCACCCAGCCACCTCCCTAATTCATTCCACTCAATTCTTAAAAGATCGTTTTCCTTAAGCATACATCTACTCAAAAAATAACCAGTGGCTCTAAACAGAAGGCCCTCCACAATCTGACATGACCATTATCAAACCAGTGTGATTTCTTATTTATTCCACTCACATACTCCATACTCCAGACAAACTGGACTACTCAAAGTTTTCTGAGCATGTTCTTTGACTTTACACTTCTTTGTCTTTGTTTACACGTTTCTTAGAATGTTTACACATCCTTCTTTCTCTTCTACCTATCCTTTAAATTTTAAAGTCTAATTTCAATGCTACTTCCTATAAAAAACTTTCTTGATTCCTATCCCAACCAGGTAATAACATTTTTCACTGTTTGGACCAAACATTTTCTTTATAGCACTTCTGATGTTCTTTCTTCTTTTGTTTTCACTTAATAGCATTTTATTTTTTCCAATTGTAAAATATAGTAAAAATGTAAAAATAGTTTTTAACATTCACTTTTGTAAGATTTTGAGTTCCAAATTTTTTTCTCTTTTCCATCCTTCCCTCCACCCTCCCCAAGACATGAAGCAATCTGATATAGGTTATACATGTACAGTCATTTTAAACATAATTCCATATTAGTCATGTTGTGAAAGAAAAATAAAAACAAAAGGGAAAAACCACAAGAAAGAAAAAACAAAAAGGTGAAAACTATGCTTCAATCTTCAGTCGGTAGTTCTTTCTCTGGATGCAGATGGCATTTTCCATCTCAAGTCTATTGGAATTGTCTTGGATAAGTCTGTCATAGTTGATCACTCTAATGTTCTTTCCAATAAACATTTCTTAAGCACCTACTATGTGCCAGGCACTGAATTAAACACTAGGAGTATAATAAATACAAAGAAAACAGTCATTGTAAAGGGGCTTACAATTTTATACAGGGAGACAACGCAAAAAAAGAGGCAGGAAATTAGGGATCCATGGCAGGGGGATGGAGTACACAAAGAATAAGGTTCAAATCTAGTGTTTTTTCAACTGTACGAGACTCCTCATTAAATCTATATAAAATGTACGAATTTTTAAATGTTCCTGAGACAGAAAAGTATTTTAAAAACACAAATAAATATGTGAAATATGGTGGGTTTTGTTTTCCCTACCTTGCTCTCTGATACTTGCATCTTTACCCCATACTTTCCCATTCTAACTGGATCTAAAAAAAACAACCAAAAAATGATCCTGAAGAATCTTGGTCCTACCTATCATTTTAAATTCTAAAAGGAAGAATCTGGAGATCAAAGCACTAAATTTGCATTGTTTACATACTAATGATATGAAACAGATGTAAAGCAAAGGTTGTGGTGGGAAGATCATGGAGTGAAAAGTATGAAACAATTAAAAATTAGGATTAAATTAGAACAGAAATTTATCTTCTCATATGCACCACAGAGGATAAAAATGAAGACAGTGATTTTCACAGAGAATTGCTAAAGCTTGGTGTATAAATATGGCAAGGCAATCCAGTGACTAAATGATTTCACTTTAAAGTTTTTGAAAGTTCTCTTTGATGTCAATTAATCTTTCCTATGATTCATGAAAAGCCTATAAAGGAAGTGGCAAATATAGAGGGGAAAAACATTTTTTATGAACTACAAATGCAGTAGCTTGAGACTCCCTCACAAATGTAGATCTTTAAGTTTTTACATTTTCTTGTACTTATTTTTATTATGTTGAAATATATTAACATTTTAACAACCTAATTCTGTCAACTGTAAAAGTCTGTGGGTAAGATTAGTAAGCAGAGGGTACAAAGGGAGGCACAAAGAGAGGCTAATGTCATAGCCATAAAGAACTGTTTAACAGTTGGGAAGAGAGCATTAGGCAGCGGAAGAGGGAATAATTAAATAGCCATTAAGTAACTGGATAAAAATCTGAGTAGAATAATCTGTACAAAGTACTTATTAAGCCTAGAAAAAAAAGAATTACTGCTTTTCAACAAAGTGAAGTCACAAGGCAACAATTCTCAGAATGAAGGTAGAAGATATGCCTAATGATGATGTGAAGAACTTATGTTATATAAAATCTTTCCCACATCTGAATTTTTAGACCTGAAAGAAGAGAAAATTAAACAATTATCCAATAATTGGCAGAAGTTGAGAACTTCTAGAACTCCCTGCTGCTTCTAGGATAAGAATCTATCTCCTTTAAAACAACAAATATACAATTCTTTCTAATCAATTAGGGCTTGCTTGCTGACTTCATAAATAAGTACACGTTAAGTACACATAGTTCTGTGTATGAAAATGAAGAAAAATGAGTAGAAAATTAAATATCTTGAATTGTACTTTCCATCAAACATTAATTTTGGCTCATTGAATTACTCAATCCTCTTTACACCAGTACACTTATTCCCATCTAATAATTGAAGAGAAACCCATAAGGGAAATGTGGATGATACTTAATGGCAGAAAATAACTATCTCCTTGGAGAGCAACACTCTCCTTCTAATCACTCATAATCTTAATTTTAATCTTAATCTTAATCTACCCACTCTATAATTTTAAATCATCTTTGATCCTTTCCTTTTTCTTAGCCCCTATAATCAAACAGTTGTCAAATTTTGTTCTTTTGATCTCCATATCTCTAATCTCTATTCCTTTTTTCTACTCTGATCTAACATTTTTTTCAGGTCTTCTCCCCCTTATCATCTGAACTGACTCTCGTCTTTCCCCATTCATGGAGCTCCATTACACAATTCATCCTTTACATGGCTGACCAAATAAGTCTTTCTAAAGCACAGGTTTGACCGTAACAGTCCAGATCAAAAATCTAGCTACTCCCTGTTGTCTCTAAGGACACAACCACATGCCTCCCATAATATAACTCTAGGTGACCATTTCAACTTTCTTTCACACTCTACATTCCAGTCAAAACAAACAGTTACCAAAATAAACAGCAGGGTCACCTCCCATACTGAGATTTTCATCTCTGTCTATTAATATCCCTTTTTTTCCCTCAAAAGGCTCAGCACAGGGACCACTTCTTTTGTTTAAACTTTCCCACCCCCAATTAAAAGTGTCTTCTCCTTCCTCAAAATTCTTCTAAAACACTTTTCTGAATCTTCCATTTACTTTCATTTACTTCCATTTACTTACTTCCATTAAACATCATTTTGCAATATTCAGTTGTAATAATATATATTACAGTCTTAATCCAGTTGGATATAAGGCCCTGAAGGGAAGGAATTGTTTTACCTTGGCATCCCCCATTAGCAAATACTTAATGAATATTTCTTGAATGAATGTAGGCAAGAATAATTTATGTTTATCTTCAGAATATGTGTCTGTGCTTAAACTGTAATCTATTTGAGGGGAAAAGGAGACTACAATATGAGGTATTGTGGTAGAATACAACTGAGACACAGTAGCATAATGAAAATAGCACTGAAATTGCAATCAGGCACTTTGTTCAAATCTTATTTCTGCTTCTTACAATCTGGGTGATTCTTGGGCAAGTCACTTTGCTTTTGGGGTCTCAGTTTCCTCTTCTGCAAAATTAAGGTCTTGGACTAAGTAATCTGTAAAGATTTTCTAACTCTGAATTTTTTGATCCTGTAATCTATCTCAAGGAGAATTATGGAATCATCAAGTGCAAATATCTTGTTCTATCCAGTGGTAGAGTATATAGCAAAATAACCTGGGTTGATGTCTAGATGGAACAGGAAGTACCATCTGGTCTGGTGATAGCTTGGTATAATGGTTTGGGTGAGTTACCTTATCATCAAATCATTCTCTCAAGACAGCAACAGATGCACAAGTGATTTATTCATATCACATAGATGCTACCGATGGCTTCAGGTTTGAAATTTTTCTCTTCTGTAAACCAGCCCAATCTCTTCTGCCATCTTTGGGTATGCATTAATAGTGGTTATGTAGAACCAGGAGAACATCATACACAGTAACAGTAATATTGTGTGGTGATCAACTGCAATTAATTTAGCTCTTCTCAGCAATACAATGATCCAAGACAGTTCCAAAAGACTCACCAGAGAAAGAACTATGGGGTCTGAATGCAAATCAAAGCATACTATTTTCTGTGTGTGTGTGTGTGTGTGTGTTTTGTGACTTTTTCCCTTTGTTCTGCTTCTTCTTTCGCAATATAACTAATATGGAAATATGATTGAACATGTGTAATCTATATCAGATTGCTTGCTATATTGGGGAGAGAGGATAAGAGGAAGGGAGAGAAAAAATCTGGAACTTAAAATCTTATAAAAAATGAATGTTGAAAACTATCTTTACATGTAATTGGAAAAAATAAAATACTATTTACCCAAAAAAGTGATTGTGGAGTAAAAAATCATCAATATGTAAGAATCACAGAAGCAATACAATCATAATCACATAAAAAGTAAGGAACAAAAAATCAGGAAAGTTATAAGGGAATTATAAAGAGTCTGCTTTGATATTGTGAACACTGGTTTTTTAATTGCCTAAGTTCAAGTTTCTGAGGTCTGTAACTGATATTCATGATAGTTTCTTCCTTGAGAAATTTTTTTTATGCACAATGCCTTAGAGGAAATTCTTGGTCATATTTGTGGTCCCTTCCAATTTGAACACTCAGTGAAACTATGACTCTATGGAATTGAATAAATTAACCACAGGACAATGATTACTGTTATCTATGACCTCTATATTGCTTCTGTTGTTCCTTCCCACATAGATGGAAGCTAGCAAGTTTGGTGTTTTTAAAAAATGTCAGTTTTTTTTTAAATTATCTTTATATGTGACCTACATGTAGGATAAATTGCCACCTCATCATTTGCTAAAAACGCACTGGGGCTTCAAAAAAAAGGCATGGTTAACATGTAAAATGAGCACTCAATTTTTTTTTTACTTAATTGCCATTAAGAAAACTAAAAATAGAATTCTATCAGAAACACTGTTGAAAAGGATGCATTAATGGAAGACATGTTATACATGTTAATACCTTTCTCACTAATTCTTAACTACCTATTCTTTGTATCTGAGAATGCATCTTTCAAGTCCAACTAGAATCTCTCTTACTCACCCTGCTTGGATCTTATGGATGACCTTGGTTTATTTTCCCATAGTTCTCATTAACTTTTCCTTTCCTTCTCTCACTTAGTTGCTAAAGACAGTAAGAAATAATCATATTCTCACACCACAACATGAAGCTCTGTGACTATCAGGATACTTTCACACTCCAGATAGCATTCTCACAGCTAGATGTGTAAAGTATAGTAGTCATCTATATACGATCATTCTTTAGCAACCCCTGCATATATAACACATCAAGAAAAACTATTGAACCCTAACCAACAAACAAGGACGTGGATGTTTTTCTAGTTATAAACTGCCTTCTTTCGAAGGAACTATATCTCTTTTCAATGGCAAATCTAAGCTCTTCCAGAAACATAACTTTTAAAACAACATTTACATAAACCTCAAGAATCTTAGCTATTAAAAAAAAGAATCTTAGCTATAAGATAGTTTTACTCATGTTTGGTTATTCAATATTTCAAAGTATTACCTTAAATATTTCCAGTCAAACTCTCTTAACATCCCATTTCTTTATTTATAAAAACAATCAAGTAACATTAATAAAGTAGATAATATGTGTTAGACACTGTGCTAAATAGGAATAATGAAGTTGAGAATAACCAATAAACTAATCAGCTAGTAGGAAACACATCAAAAATAGTAGCAACAGCTAGCATTTATATAGCACTTTAAGGTTTGCAAAACTCTTAACAAATTTTCTCTCATTTCATCCTTACAAAAATCCTAGATGGTGGATGCTATTATTTATCCCCACATTATAGATAAGAAAACAAAGGCAGATAGAGATTAAGTGACTTTCCCAAGGTCATACAACTACAAATTATCCAAGGCTGGATTTGAACTCAGATTTTCCTGACTCCAGGGAATTTTATGAAGAATACCAAGAATAGGAGTATATTTTCAATTTAACCAATGAATAAGTTTACAAATCAGCCAGCTTGACCCCTTGTTATTTTTTTCCCCTATAATACACTGAGTTAACTAAGAATTGTAGGAAGTATTGATTCTTCCTATTAATTCACAGGCTTTTCCCTTTAAAAGCCTAGATACTTTACACAGTGGAATAGTATGCAGTATATATGTGCTATCTTCAAGGTTAGGTCTAATTTATTGAATCAATAAAGCTATTGATTTGCAAATAATAAGATTTACTGGTAGGCTAGTCCATTCATAAATAAAATGCTATCTGAAATATGCAAGTGCAAAAACTCATCCAGAAAAAGGGGGGCTAGGGTGGGAGGAGAATGAAAGGAAAGAAGTCAGAAAAGTAAATCCCTGATATTACCACTAAGTAGGGACATGGAATGGACCAATTTCATCTGGATTGGGAACTCCCAAATGAAACAATTTATCTAATGCACATTGATACCTTTTTTTCTACAATTTGTAATAACAGCTATGTTTCTTTTATTTTTTACACTTAAGAGTATTTTATTTTTTCCAGTTACATTTAAAGATACTTTTCAAAATTCACTTCTATAAGATTCCGAGTTCATATTTTTCTCCCTCCCTCCCTCCTTCCTCTTTCCTAAGATAGCAAGCAATCTGATATAGGTTACACATGTACAATCATATTAAACATATTTCCACTTCAGACATTCTGTGAAAGAAAAATCAGAACAAAAGGGGAAAACAACAAAAAAGAAAAAAAATGAAAATAATATGTTTTAATCTGCATTCAGACTTCATAATTCTTTTTCTGAATATGGAGAACATTTTTCATCATGAATTCCTTAAATCACCGTATTGCTGAGAAATAAGTTAATCATAGTTGATCCTGCTATTACTATATACAATGTTCTCCTGGTTCTGTTCACATCTGTTCATATTTCTTAGGATCCGTTCATCTAAATTTTTCCAAGTTTTTTCTGGAATCAGCCTACTTACTATCTCTTATATGACAATAGAATTATATTACATTCATATACAAAACTCAATTTCCAATTCTATGACACCAAAAAAAATTATAAACATATATATGTACACATATATGCATATGTGTATGTCTGTATATAGGTCCCTTTCTCTTTATTATATGATCTCTTTGGGAGACAGACCTAATAGGGATATTGCTAGATCAGGATATTGCTGGATCAAAGGGTATGCAATTAACAGCAGTGATTCTTAAACTTTTTTGAGTCATAATCCCCTTTCACGAATGGTATAACCTATAGAACTCTTCTCTGAATCATCTTTGTTTTAAAATTTATAATTCAAGGAAATGCCAACTTAGAGGCATTTTTTTTTCTTATAAGTTCATGGACTTGCTGAAGAATCCTGGTTTTACATTAGAGTTGAGAGGTGTCAAACACAGACCATGACATGCAGTCCTAACCACATTAAAATGTAGGCAATCCACAATGGATACAGTTCCCTGCCTCTTTGTGAGTTCAAATCTAGCTCAACCACTTACTAGCTGTGTGATCCTGGGCAAATCATTTAACTCTTTTTGCCCAAGTTCCCTCATCTGAAAAGTGGGCTGGAAAAGGAAATGGCAAACCATTCAAGTATCTTTGCCAAGAAAACTCCAAATGGGGTCATGAAGTACCAGACACAATTGAAAAATTAGTGGACAACCAAAAGTTAATGTATGGCACAAAGGAATACTGATCTAAGATTTAGTGGCCCCTATTTCAATTTGAGTTTGGAGGAGAGCACTGAGAGATTAAGTAACTTGCCCAATGTCACAGAACTAGCACATCTCAGAACAGAGGCAGGACTAGGTAGCAGCAAAAAGGAAATCAGGCAGTGTGCTTTGCTTCCCCCTTAGAGATGAAGGTCACTAATTTGATTTGAAGTTCAATCCTTAGAGAGAGGACAGGAGATTAGTGTCTGTGATGGAAAGAAAGTTTTATTATAGGAAAAAGAAGATCATGTGAGATCCATGGTTCAGTGACAAAGACAGTAGATTTGGAGTTTCAGATCCTAAATATGCACCTTATTATTTGTAGAACCTAAAGCAAATAACTTGGTTTCCTTGGATCCCTGATTTTCTTTATCAGTAAAACAAGGAAGCTGAACTAATTCAACCCTATTGTCCCTTCAAGTACTAAATCCAACAAGACTATAAATCTGCTAGTAGAGCAGTACTTACTCCAGGCACATAAGACTGAACCTGTTTGAAGGATATAACAATTTCTAAAATTTCACTGTAGAAAGTAACTACAGTGACTCAGGGACTCTTTGTCATGAAAGCTTTCTTGGGCATGGGACATCTGTTATATAGTAAAATTCACTTCTTCAGAGTTTTAATAGATCTAATGATGACCTGTAATGATAGTAATATCACTCATTTGTTATTTCATTCAAATAATTCTATGAAAAGATGTATATATAGTATTTTTATTCACTTTTATAGACAAGGAAGCTGAGACTCAAAAGAGCCAAATGACTTAGCCACTGAAGCAAACTCTAACTCAAATCTGCCTCCAAATTCGTAACTTTTGTAGAAAGAAAAAGGAAGGAAGGAAGGAACGAATGAACAAATGAAGGAAGGAAGGAAGGAAGGAAGGAAGGAAAGAAGGAAGGAAGGAAGGAAGGAAGGAAGGAAGGAAGGAAGGAAGGAAGGAAGGAAGGAAGAAAGGAAGGAAGGAAGGAAGGAAGGAAGGAAGGAAGAGAAAAAAACTATGGCATCTACTACTGGCAACTATGGTTGCTTCTATTTTTTAATCATAAAAATAAACCTAGCTGTGTCAAACAATACACTCTGATTCTCACGATACCCAGGGCATGCCACTTAGAAGCCATATAGAGAACAGATAACTGGAAAAGTATATAGTTTCAAATTTTAAGATTTTATCATTTTTTCAGGTATACACAATGAATTAAGGATATATCATTATAAACCAGATCATCATAAATCAACCTGGAAATCTGTAGAGTATCTGTTCTTTTAGAACTAAAGTGTATTGGAGAAATGCAGCTGAGGCTTTGGAATTTAAGAGTCTGACATTGGGGAGTTTGATCTGATGACACTGAAATTTTGTTTTGTTTTGTTTTGTTTTTTAACAAACTTTTCTATGACTGGAAATGATAACAGTCAAACAAAAAGAGAGGAAAGTGAAGAAGACAAATGCACAAAAGGCAAATCTTCAGCAGAAAAGAATGGGATCTCTTCTCCTAAGACTATGCTTTTGAAGAAAATATCAAAATTTACATGTGTGCCCTATGCCCATTGGCAGGCATACTTTTCTAGATATGGTTAAGTTGGACCAGCATGACTCATACAGGATTTAAACCAGATTAGGCCACAGTTTTCATCATTGCTTACTTCTCCTGTTCTGCAGAGTATCATATGACTTCTGCAGCCAAGGGTTAATTCCTAGGTGACTTCACTTAAGCGGTTTAATAGCAGCATATTTTTAAACTGAGTCCATTCCCCACATAGCCCCATTTCATCTCATACCAGTGCAAAAAAAAAATTTCCCCCTAGAAAAAAATGTAGGTAAATCAAAATAAATTTAATATTAACCCTAGATAGATCAAAGAATTAAGTTAATCAAATCAATCAACAAGCAGTTATTAAGTGCCTACTATGTACCAGGCACTATACTAGATGCTAAAAGGTATCTCACTGAGCAGCTAGTCTAATCCAGACCTAAACAAGAATCCCCTCTAGAACATTCTCCAAAATGAGACATGAAATTTCATACATGGGCAATGTATTGATTTGTTTTACAAAAGAAGACATTTGAATTTTTGAAAACCCTTATGATAAGGAAATCTTTTTCCTTATATCAAGCCAAAGCAGTCTATTTACAACCTCCATCTACTGTTCTCAGTTCTTCCCTGTGGGACCAAGTGGAACAAATTTAATACTTCTGTTAAATAACAGCTGTATAAATATTTAAAAACAGCTCAACCCTTTAACTCTAGATCATCTTTTCTCAAAGCTAAACATCTTGAGTTCTTTCAACTGACTTTTATAAGGCATTGCCTTAAAGCCCTTCACTATCTTGGTCACCCTCTTTTGAATGAATTATAGCTGGTCAACATTGTTCAAATACATCCTTAGAACTGAACACAATATTTCAAGTTTGGTTTTGTGGAAACTACAATACTTCAATATTTGAATGATCTGTGATCTTAATATGGATACTCTTTCCAACAGGACAAAGAGCAAATCAAGCATATCTTCTTATTTGTGTGATTCTTGAATATGCCTTCCTATAAATTCTTGGAGGGAGATAGGGGAAGAGAGTACATACTTCATGCTAGGACCTTCCTTTAGACCTCTTGACAATTGATGGAGATAAGTGGATCACAGGGGGCCATTCATCCTTTGTTCTAACCACATCACAGCTTTTAACCCAAATCACTCTAGCATTAAATGAATTGTCAATAATCGCTCCAACCTAAGTCCCAGTGGCTCACTGTTCTGATTTTAGTGGCTTTGAATAAGTGTAAATAGCAATTATTTTCTGTTTTTGTCCAAAAACTCTGATGCTCCTCCCCTCCCAGCTTGTTTTCCTTGTGATGGTAAATTGTCATCTTTTATCTCAACTCTTATCCAGCTTTTAGTCATTGAATGGGCATCGGCTCAAACTGAAACCTTGGAAAGACCTTAATTTATAAAAGCCAATGTCACCCACTACATCCTAGGCAATCTCTAGTATTCTTGGCCTTTGTCATCAGACTTCCAATGACCCTGGACGAGAAAGCTATACCCACAATTTTATGTATCTCTGAGTCACTCAAGTCCAATTTACAAGCAGTTAAGATACCATCCTCATGATGTAATTGCTCCTCTTTGAGAAGAAAGGATCAATGACACCAGCAGACTCACTATATTTTTCTGATTGTGGGAACATATATTAAAACTGAAAAGGACCTCCAAGGTCAGCTAGCTCCACTCCTTTATTTTATGGATGAGGAAATTGTAGCACAGAGAGATAATGAGATCCTTCCATATGATTTTTGGTTATCATGTATGTTACAGCATCCTCATTCCCACTATAAGCCTCTCCATTTCCCTTTTAAATGATTTTCAACTCTCTTTTTAGAGAATGGAATTCCATGACTCACTGTCATACACATATCAATGGAAGAATAATGAAGTTGAAATAGATGAGTTTTAATTTCAGCAAAATGCTTGGAATCATTCAAGGCAATGCACAGTTTCCTGAAGGCAACTGAGATTGGTTTTCTCATTCAATTCTGGACCCAGTTCATTTCTATCTCAATATAAAGGGCCAAAAATTTTTACATGGATTTTTCCAGATTGTGGAGGTCACATGCCCCTAATCCTCACAGAGTAGAAGAGATCACTAAAAGGAAGCTTGATTTAGAGTTTGTTTGTTTTGCCTCAGAAAATATTTTTCAGGGCTAGGGGGAAAAAAAGAAGTCAAAGACTTATAGACTATCCAGAATATTCCAAAAGTTTTAGTGTAGTTTTAAGCTATTAAACCTTAAAATTGAACTTGTACTGATGGATTGACTCTTTGTTTTGTTCATCCAAGAGCATAACACAATCTGAACGATGGACATTTTTCATCCATTTGGTTTTTGTTCTTCATGTGGCTAGAAAAAAAATTTTTTTAAGATTATATATATATATATACATATATATATATAATCTGAGGTAACTGAGGAATGGGTGCAAATAGCACGATGACATCTAGAACAAGAGCAACTGTAAGACCTCCTTCTTTACTGGAAAACCCTTTGCTATTCGGACTCTGCTGAATATCTTCCATGATGGGGAAAAATACTATTGGCAAGCATTATACCTCCCCATTTTGTCTCCAATAATCAGAAGGTAGTCATCTCTTTTGTTACAAATTTCATAAAAGTCTTATGTGATTTTAATATATATGTGGAAGAGAAACCCTATAGAGTAGCATTTCATTTTAAACAATTAAAAGTTATGTTTAAATAGTCAAAATACAATGAGCCCAGTAGATCAGTGTATATTCTATACCAATTCATCACCTAAATAAAAAAATAAAAAGGTAAGATGCTAGAGAATATCATTTGCATAAGCCTGTCCCATTCACTTCTCAAACTTTCACCAAGAAAGTCTTTAATGCATATATAAATTATCCTAAAAAATTTTGTAGAGATGGGAAACAAGGCAAATATATGCCAACAATTATTGATATTTTCTCAATCACCCTTTCTCCCACTAATAATATGACCTATTATTTTTTCCAAAGAGAAAGACTTTATATCTTCCCCTTTTTTAGTTATCTTAAAAATGAAACCCTCAAAACTCTGAAAGTTGAATTGCCTCAAGTACAGACTTCTTCAACATATCTTTAGCCTAGACTGTCTTTGTATTCTTTATACCATTTATACGTCATACAATATACAAATATCATGATATTAGAATCTAAGTGTTGTGATCTCATCTTCACTGATAGAGCAATAAGTTTGTAATATAAATCTTTGCAGATTTTTTACATTTTTTCAGCCACTGCTATTTCAGTTTATTCTTAAATGTTGATGATCTGGCTGGCCTAGTTGAATCTTTTACCATACTAAATTTGTTTTTTCTCTATACAATTTCTCATTATTTTATGAGATTATGGTAATCATAATCTTTCACCTCCATAATCGTCCTTCTCCATAAAATTTTACAAATAACTGTACATTTTAATGTGGGCAGATGCCCTTGGCTCCCAAATCTCTTTCCTTGACAGAGCAATCAAATTTTGCCTGGCTGAGCTGGTTCCTATGCTCTTTTGGACTTTTTGGGGTTGGCTGACAACACCAATTATACTTCCTTTGAGAAAGGTAGCATTCTGTGTTAATGTACTTTTTTCTATTTCCCATTTTTCAGAGTCAATAATTTTTATGTTGGATTGAGGCTGCCCAAGTATCATACTATATCTTCTTATTCTTATTCTTTCTTCTAGTTTAATATTAATTCTGTATTTTTCTTGTTATCTCCTTTAATAAAGCCATTGGTCTGACTATACAAAGACAACTGATTTAGGAATGATTTTTATATCAATAACCAGTTGTTTGATGTAAACTATAATATAACCATTTTCCTTTAATATAGTATTATTCAGTGCTAGCCATATCCAGTATCTCCAGTCTTTCCTTGAACAAAGTATTTATGATATATTGGCTTGAGACTTCTATACATGTTTCAAAAACCTCATTTCAATTTTAAGATTTAATACCTTAAAACTGCACTAAGACTTTTGGAATATTCTATATAGTCTATGAGTCTTTTTCCTTCTCTTTTTTCTTACCCCTGAAAAATATTTTCTAAGGTAAAAAAACAAACTCTGAGTCAAGCTTCCTTTTACAGTTTTATCCCTTCTACATTGTGGGAGTTAAGGACAAGTGACCTCCACGATCTGGAAAGATTTTTTGGTCTTCCTTCTGTACCAGAACAGTCTGAATTTTCTCTTCGTTCATGGAGTGTTTATAGTACCTCATTGTAAAGTCTGGTTTAAGTATTTATTCATAGGCTCTGTGTCATGTTAGTCTTCATGTGTTGTTTGTAGCTTCTATAAAACTCTCTAATAATTTCCATTTAATTTCTTATACCAACTTGTAATATATGGTTAATAAGGGGGGATATAGCAATGTAGAAGACATAATTGTAGATGCAATTTAACTTCTTTGTATCTTTTACTTTCATTTTTAGCAGAAAAATTGGGGTTGATACAATTCAGTCCTATAGTACAGGGCTTATCTTAAACTTTTATACTTGCAACTCCTTTTTGCCTAAGTATTTTTATGCAACCCCAGATATATAGGTATACAAAGAAAATATTTACTGATAAATCAGAAATTTATTTGAAAAATTCTTTGATATATACACATATATAATCACAAAATTATATACACATAAATTTCTGATTTATTAAAGACAAAAGTAATTTTGCATACTAATGAGATTGATGAGTTTGTTTATTTTTACATCAAGAGGGTAGGCTAGATGGCACAAAGGATAGAACACTGGCCCTGGAATCAAGAGGACCCGAGGTCAAATGTGACCTCAGACACTTAATACTTACTAGCTGTGTGACCCTCAGCAAGTCACTTAACCCCAATTGCCTCACACAGACAAAACAAGAAAAGACATAAATTCTTTCATAAAGAATTAAATTGTGAATATTTGATACCTTTTACTGTTGTCAAATTTTTCATGACCCCCATGTTCAGTTATGTGCCCCACAGTTTAATAAGCTTTGCTCTAGTGATATGTCTATTCATTAGTGCCTGGACAAGGATCTCACTTTTAGAATACCAACAACTTAGGTAATATTCTATACACGATGGCTCTTTTAATGGAGCCTAAGATAGCATCTGTACCTCCTCCAATTTTTTGACTCTCAGGTCACACTACTGAGTTGTAATACACTAAAACCTTCAGATATTTTTCACAGTGACTATTATCTAGTCACACATTTTCTCATTCAGAAATGAAGAAAAATGTGCTATACACAATGATGGAGTCCACAGCCAATTTAAATTTTTGGTATAACCCACTAATCCAAAAATTAAGTTTATAGGACTTTTTCATATCTAGTACCATAGAAACTGGAATACTTTCTTTTTAAAGAATCAATCAACAAGCTTTTAGCGGCTAGTGTATGTCTGGCATCACAGATACAAAGACAGAAATGAAACAGTCCTTGACCTCTGGAATTTATATTTCATTAAATTATATTCTATCTGGTCTGTTTTTTAGACCAGATGTCTTCTTAAATTTAGCCTAACAAAATCAATGTGGCTAGAATCAGAAGAGAAACTTAACAAGTAGGAAATAATTTTTAAATGATCTTTTATAAAAATCTACTATCCAACATACACAGGGAATTGACACACTAAGCTTTATTTCCCCTATAGATTAAGTGATAAAAAGGCATAAGCAAACAATTTTTAGGAGTAATTAAAATGTTCAACCACCATACAATAAGTAGTAAACTACTGTAGTTCACTAACAAAAAGACAAGCTAAATTCAAAACAACTCTGATGTTTCTTTAACTTATACCCAGAAAACTGGCTGCAATGGTTGAAAAGAAAGTAAAAGTAAATATTGTAGAGGAAAAACTCTAATTAACCCAAGCATGTTGGGAGACAATTTTGCTATAATGCAAGAAAAAAATCAGTAAATTATTTATATCCTTAGACCCCATAAACTTCACTGATGTCAATGATTGGGGAGAGGGCAAGATCCCATATAAAATATAAAAATATTCACAGCAGCCCTCTGTGGTAGGGGAAAAAAACCTGGAAACTCAATAGTTGTCCATCAATTGGGAAATAGCTGAACAAATTATGGAATATTAATATAATGGAATATTATTGTGTTATAAGAAAGGACAAATGGGGGATTTCAGAGAAATGTGAAAATACTTGAATACAGTGATGCAAAGTGAAGAAAGCAAAACCAAGAAAAAAATACACAGCTGCTGCAACAGTATCCCTGATAACACTTTATCCTGGAGTCTTTCTCAATCAGAGAGCAAGCTATAACTAGACTTACTGCAAACAGCCCATTAGTATCTGCCATAGGAAGCAGGTCATTAGGGCTATAGAAACCTATAGTAACTCCCTTTAGTTGTAACTCAATGCATTGATTTTCACTTCTAAAAGCTTTAGAGTTCAAGTTTATCCTAGATTCTACATACCATATGACTATCTAGAAGCAGCTTTCTCTTCAATCAATCAATAAGCATTTATGAAGTACCTCCTATATACTCAGCACTTTGCTAAATATGTTTATTTCTTTTGACCCCAGTAGTCCCACATTAAACCACTGACATCAATGATTGAAGGGGAGAAGATCCCATATAAAACATAAAAATATTGTAGCTTCCATAAAACTGTGGTAGAAAAACAAAGCTGAAAATTCAACATCTATATTTACTTAACTAAGATAAGATCCTTAGAGTTCACTTCAATTGGTTCCCTAAAATAGTCTTAGAATTTATTTAAAACTCTGGAAAATTCTCTGAATTGCCTTGTCCCTAGACTCCTAGAATCCTAAGACTTTTAGAGTTCTAAGGGGCCTTAGAGATTATATCCATCTTCTCTGATTTATAGCCATAAGAAGCACAATCAGATTTAGCATGATGAGATGATTTTTAGGGATCTTATCTTAGTTAAATAAATTCAGAACAGCAATGGGATCCTAGCTATTTTCAATGATCCAGACAATCATTCCTTCAGACCAAGAACTGAAAAGGGTACAAAGAATATATAGAAAGCTAATCTGGGTTTTCCAAAATTATCTAACGATATAATCTTAATCCCAGAGTACCCATTAAGGACCTCTACTATTAGAATCTTTGTTTCCACTAGAGAAGAGATCAATGACATTCCCTTTCTATCACAAACGTAAGTAGTGTAGTGCTGGGTCTAGACTCATGAAGATATAAATTTGAATTTTCCCTCAAACCTTGACTCTCTGTGTGACACTAGATCAGTCATTTCTATCTCGGCCTCTTTCCTCACCTGTAAAATGTAAAAAATAATAGTACCTACCTCTTAGGGTTGTTTGTTAGGATCATATGAAATAACAGATGTATAGCACTTTGCAAACCTTCATGTAAATGTTTCATAAATGCACTATATAAATGCTATTAGGATTGCCTAAATCAATTATTGGGGGATGTTTTAAATATAAATTGAAAAGGAACCTCTGAACAACTCTAAAACCAAACAACTAAAATAAAAATCAACTACTACAGTCAAACACAGTGCAAGGAAAAGAGGAAACTGAGAAGGAAAAAAATCCAGAAATATAGAACACAAGGTATGCCCTCATAAGGCCTAAAATAACAATAAGAGCAACAATAAGAATCAGAACAGCAAAGAGCTTTACAGCGTTGTCATTTGAGTCTCACAACTACCCAGAAAGGTAGATGCTATTATCCCATTTTGCAAATGAGGAAACTTTCAAAGGAATGAAGTGATTTGACTAAAGTTACACAGCTAGTAAGTGTCTACACAGTATAGTTAGGGATGCTAATATTATTATGCTTGATGCTTTCTCATTTGAAAATCAACTCAATAAATATTTATTAAACATCTACCATTTGTCAAGTGAAATATTGAGTGCTAGAAAAAAGGGGGAATTTATTTAATGGAGAGACATCATGCAAACACACACAGAGAGCAAATTATATACAGGATAAATAGGAAATAATAAATAGAAAGCACTGAAATTAAGACTTGGAAAAGTCTTCCTGTAGGAAGTAAGATTTTTAGTTGGGACTTAAAGGAAGGTCAGTAGTTGGGACAAAGGAGAGAGAACATTCCAGGCTTGGGGGACAGCCAGAGAAAATGCAGGAAGTGGAGAGAGATGAAAGGTTTTGTTTGAGAAATAGCCAGAATCAAAGAGGATATTTTAGATAGGAAGGTATATAAGAAGATTGGAAAAGTAGGAGGGTGAGGAGGTTATGATGGGCTTTGAATTGCAAAGGACCTAAGTCTGCAAAGAAATGGCAGGGAAAGTACTCCTATGTGAACATTCAGACCACCCTCCCAAAGATTTGCTTTATTTTCTCTCTAACAATCTTTATGTTGTAATTCCTTGTCTTCTGCCCAATGTTTTTACATATAAAGGAAAGGCCCTTTGCAGCATGCTCCTTTCTAGCCAAACTGACCAACTTACTGTTCTCTGAATTCCATTATTATGCTTTCTGTATTTATCTCAATAATTTGTCTTGCATGCTTGGACCATACTCTCTCTTTATCAGAAATCTTAACTTCCTTCAAAGTTCAGGTCTTAGAGGAAACCTTTCTTGATCTCTTACTTACCAATAGTTTTTCTCCTGAAAATTTTTTTATTATTATTTACCTTAAAAAATTGTAAACATAGGGGGGGCAGCTAGGTGGCGCAGTGGTTAGAGCACCAGCCCTGAAGTCAGAAGGACCTGAGTTCCAATCTGATCTCAGACACTTCCTAGCTGTGTGACCCTGGGCAAGTCACTTAACCCCAATTGCCTCAGAAAAAAGCAAAAAAAAAAAAAAAAAAAAAAAAAAAAAAAAAGGAAGGCTTTGGAAAGAGCTTCAGGCTCTAATTAGAAGTCCTTCAGAGAAAAATTGTAAACATCACACACTACCCATCCATCCCCTTCCCCAACACACATAATAGATGTGATCTCCCTGAATACACTGGAATGTTTTGGATTTTTGTTTGTTTGTTTGTTTTGTCTTTTATTTCTGCCTACAGTTATGCTGGGATCCTCTACATGAATGTTATTGTTATTATTTCAGTCACATCCAGGGATTCCATTTGGGGACAAAGAAAAAGGGATGGTTTGCCTCATTTTAGAGTTGAGGAAACTGAGAGGTGAGTGACTTGACCAAGGTCATACAACTAGCAACTAAGGCCAGATTTGAACAAAAGTTCTCCTGTTGCTGGAGTCCGCCATACTCACTGTGTCGCAAATGATTTGAAATTCTCTTTGACAGTATCTAAAATTAATTATCTGTGCATACTTAATTAAACAAGTTACTTAAATGGGGCGGGGGGGGAGAGTTCAGTTTCTTCATTTGTAAAATGAAGAGTCTGGATTAGTTCCAAAAGTCTGTACTTTGTGACATTAGTCTTATCCTTGCAACTAAATCTTAAATTTAACTAGAGCTCAGAAACAAACATTTGTCCAAAATACCTTACACTCTAGTCAGTCATTGTGAAATCAAACTATCAACCAAACTACTCTTAATACCTAGAACCAGAATGCTTAAGAGCTGACTCACTGAGAAGCCTTGGTGGTAGGGGGAATTAAGGGGTACTTGGGGATAAAGTAATGGGGGAGCAGGCTGGGCAGTATCACCCCCTGAAGAAGTTTGGAATTAAGGAAGAAAACCTACCTAAGAAGGCACAGCAGTTGGGACTATTTTAAGCCCCAGATGGCCCAAGGATCAGCTGGATTGATGCTTTGAGCCCCCCTCTGGGAGGCATTTAAACTTTAAAGCCCCTCTTATCTGCCAGGTCATTAGATTAATAGCTCCTACATCAATCCTAACTACACAGCAGATAAGAAGGTCTTTAATGTTTAAATGCCACCTGCTAGCTGAGGCAGTTGTTAAAAACAACCAAGTTTTCAGGGAAATATGAGAAGGTAAAGGGAAGGAGCCATGAGGGAAATGGTGAGTGGGTGAAGTGGATTTTGTGGCAGGCATGGGGATTTTTTAAAAATGCATTTGCATGCCTGATCTGCATTTATGCATGACATGTGGAGGAGAAAAGAAGGGACTGAAAATGGGTTTGAGTCCAAAACTTCCTTCTGTCTAGTTGGGAAAGGCTTCTGGAAAAGACAGACTATAATCTGGAGAGTGAAAGATTCAGTTCTCTCTAGTAACCTTTATTTACTGCCTGCAGAAACAAGCTACCTTCCAGGTTTGCTTCATCACTTCCCATATCCTGATTCTCCAAAACTCAGTGACTTTAGTCCCCAGGCCAAGAGTGCTCTGGAGACATACATACATAGACACATACATTGTATGTATGTATACACATGCACAATACACATGCATGTGCATTGCATGTGTGTATATATTTATTTGTGTATGTATTATCTTTAATGGCTTCCACTTCACCTTGGATCATTCTAGAGCCACTGAGCACCTAGGTAACTTGTTAACTGTTGCTGCTATTGCTATTTTATAAGAGAACATCATTAAAACATTGCTAAATTGGATAAAAAGATAAACCAGAGTTCTCTGACATGTTTTAATAATGTTAATAATTGATAGCACTTTATCACCAAATACCTCAAAGTCCTTTGCTAGTACTATTCCATAAAAGTATCCCAATGAGACAAGTCAATATGATTCTTTCATGGTCTGTCACTAGAGCCTGGAAGATACTAAGATAGTAAACAATATGCCCCCAAATTGCCAGAAATCATACTAAGGATCCTCCTCTGAATATCCCAATCCTTGCAGGTTTTAAATATTAAGCTCTGATTATTAGACCCTGATGCTTTCATTCCTAACAACTTTGAGTCCATTTCAAGCACAGAGACTTAGTACTGAAATCCCTTTAATATGATAGATACTGAAGGGAAGGAATGTCTGATAAAATCTGCTAAGAAAACTGGACATAATTATGGCAGAAATTAGGTTCAGACCAACATGTCACTCTCTATACTAAGTTCCAAATGATATGTGACCCAAATATAAAAGGTCACATCAAAACAATGGAAATTATTACCTTTTATATCTATGGAAAGGGGAAAAATTTATGCCCAAACAAGGTAAAGCAAGGATCAAAAAAAGATAAAATGGACAATCTAATTACATGAAATTAAAGTTTTATACAAACAAATTTAATCATTAAATGATTAAAAGAGAAACAACTGGAAAAAATTCTGCAGCAAGTTTCACTAATAAAGGTCTCATTTCCAAAATATGTAAGGAATTAATGTGTAAGAGCCATCCCCCAACTGATAGTCTAAATTTATGAACAGATTGCATAGAGTGTTCGAGGAGAACTAGCAGTTCTGGTGTGAGGGTTTGCCCAGCCCTTCTCAGAACTACTTATTCACCTTGGCCGCTCACCTGGCCCTCAACTCTCATCTGTAGCTCCAAGAAGCTGCAGCATGAGAAGTGGTCACACCCTGGGAAATGAATCTTGGCAGAGGCACAAACCAGGTTGAGAGCAACTAATGGGCCACAAGCCCATTAGTGACTTAGTGGAGTGTCTACCCAAGGCTTCCACAGGTAAAATAGGTGGATGAGAATAATTTGTTCCAACAGTCATGAAGGTAGCTGAAGCAGCAGCTGTGGACCATTACCAACATTGACCTTGCCACTAAACTTCAATGACTATGAAAGAAAGATTGGGGCTGACAACTTTGTACAAATCTGCCTCATTTGAATCCAATTTACTTATGACTCAAAACATGCCATGACTTTCTTCGAAAACAAAGGACAAAAAACAATAATTTATATATGAAGAGGTGGTTTTCAAGGGGGAAAAATGTTCTATCTATAGTTGTATGGAAAAAATGCTCCAAATCACTGCTAATTATAAAAGTGAAAATTAAAGCAAGAGGTTCTACCCCATACTCATAACTAAGACTGGCAAACATGATAAAAAAGAAACTGACAAAGGTGGAAATACTACAGGAAAAAGGACAGCATATTTTTTGGTAGAGCTGTGAACTAGTGTAGCCATTCTAGAAAGCAATCTGAAATTATTCCCCCAAAATGCTAATTAGTATATATGCCTTTTGACCCAGAACTACCATAACTTACACCTCCAAAGAAATATGAAAAGACCCTATATGTTAAAAATATTTTAGCAGTTCTTTTTTGGTGGCAAAGAAATGAAAACCAAGGTGTCCAACAATGGGGAAATGGCAAAATATATAATAAATTGTGGCATTTTAATATAAAAGAATATTATTGTGCTATAAGAAATAAAGAAAGAGATGGCTATGGAGAGACTGGGCAAGACTTTTCTGAACTGATGCCGAGTTAAATTAAGCCAACCAGGAGAACAATCTAACATTAATACTGTAAAAATGAATAATTCAGAAAGATTTAAGAATTCTGATCAACCAAAAAAGTCAACCATAGTTCCAGAGAACTAATAAAGAAGAATGCTGCTTATCTTGTGATAGAGAGATGATGCATTAATATGCAGAGTGAAAATGCATCTTTTGAATATGATCAACTTGGATTAAATGATGCAAGGGTTTTGTATTTCTCTCTTCTTTCCTTTTTCAGTGGATGAGGAGAGGTGGGAGGGAGAAATAAATGTTTATTAAATGAAAAAAAAGGTTTTTTTTACAATATATGACCAAGCTCCAATAATTAAATTTCAAATCACAAGATTCTTGTCCTTCTTCCTAGTCCTACAACTGTTGGCTTTCAACTAAAGGAATGAAAAAGAAATACCACTCCCTAGTACAATGCTTACAATGACTTTTGGTCAGCCTGTACTAAGTAGTCAGTGCAGTTCACTAGAAAATATATATCAACATAAATTTTAAGCAAAATTCGGTATTGGATATTAAGAGAAAGTAAACAAAAGACAGATTCTTACTCTAAAATAAAGTATAATTTCATTTGAGAGATTTTTTTTAAAAAATCTTATGAAAAAACTTGTGAACATTTAAAAAGTAACATCCAGAGAAAGCACCAAATAACTCCTTGCAAATTCAAGGTGTGTGCCAAGGAGCCTAAGCAATGGCCAGAGGACAATGGAGCACTGAAAGGAAGGCTTTGGGAGTGGTGGATACTGAGAGATATTTTGAAGAACACCCTACTCCACAAGAACTTAAAAAAAATTGTTTTTCACATATGAATCCAAAAGACAAAAAGATAATGTGAACTCTCCTCTAGTGCTATGTAACAGGAAGAAAACAGGTTCAAGGGAGGATGTATGATTGCTACTTCAAACTAAGTCACCACTCTTGTCACCACACTACTGAGAAACAAGGAGAATGGGTAGAGGTAAGGACCCAATTTCTTGCCTAGGTCACAAAAAAAAATTGATCAGCTTCCTCATTCCTAGAAAGTTCCAGTGATATTCTCTAAAAATTAGGTAAAGTGAATTAAATAGATTAATTTTACATCCCCTCTCCCACCAAAACAAAATAAAACCCATTATCTAAACAAGGTAATAAGTATTTTTCTTTCTAGTCCATATTTAAGTGTATATAACATAGCCAACTAAGTCTCTAACACAATTTTGCAAAGAATTAAACTCTTCTAAATTTGTCCTTTTATGAAAAGAATATATAATAAAAATGAATAAGACTGTCATCCTTTAACTCGAATCCAGCATAATCATTAGTACTGGCACAGCAACCCCAGCAGTCAAATCAGCACTCTCAGTTCTGCTATTGTTGCCTACACTCAGCCAGATCATTCGCATTATTAAGGGGTGTACTCTGTGCCAGGCAAAAAAAAAGGCAAAGATATGACCTCTCCCCTCAAAAAAGTCATATTCTAATGGGGAGACAACACGCAAGTAACTACGTATAAGATCTAACCAGCATCAATAGAAACTAATCTCCATGGGAAGGTGTGAGAAGAGGGGGTACTGGCAAAGACTTGCTGCAGAAGGTGAGATTTGAGCTGTCTTTCAGGAAGCTAGGAGAACACAGGTGGGCAGAGAGAGCATTCCAGACCGAGGGAAAGGAAGAGATAGGGAAGCAAGGAATCTGGTGTTCAAAAAAAAAGCAAAAAGCTGTATAATTGTATTTATAGAGGATGTGAAGGGGAGCAAGATGTAGGAAAAAGATGAAGAAAAAGGAAGGAATCTGGTGTTCAAAAAAAAGCAAAAAGCTGTATATTTGTAGAGGATGTGAAGGGGAGCAATATATAAGAAAACTGAAGAGGTAGGAAGGAACCAGGCTGTGAAGGATTTTGAAAACCAAATGGGATTTTACATTTGATCTTGGAAGTGACAGAAAGTCACTGGAGTTTATTGAGTGGGGGAGAGGAGGTGAAATGGTCAGATCTAAATTTTAGAAAGATAAGTGGCAGCTGAGTAGAGATAGATTAGAATAGGAAGAAGCTTGAGTCAAAGGAACCAATTGGAAAGCTCTTGTCACCATATAGGCAGGAGATGATCAGGTCTGCACCATGGCTGTTATTGTGTGAGTGGAGAGAAGGAAAATATATAATATGTAATAATATATTGTGAAGGTAAATATGACAAATCTTGAGAACAGAATGAATATCTTGAATATGCACAAGTGAAGAGTCAAGAAAGATACTGAGATTCTTAGTCCAGGTGATGGGGAGGATCTTGGTGCCCTAAACAACTGAATACATGGGGAAGCTAGGAAAACTTAAGATGAATGAAGATAGGGGGCAGCTAGGTGATGCATAGAGCACCAGCCCTGAAGTCAGGAGGACCTGGATTCAAATCTAGTCTCAGACACTTAACATTCCCTAGTTGTGTGACCCTGGGCAAGTCACTTAACCCCAATTGCCTCAGCAAAAAGCAAAAAAAAAAAAATGAATGAAGATAAGTTCTGTTTGGAACATGAAAAAAAGCAAGCAAGCACTGATTAAGTACTTAGTTTGTGCCAGACACTATTCTAAATGCCAGGAATATGGTAAACTAGCCCCTGCCCTCAAGGAGATTACAGGGCTTTACTTTACACACTGAAAGGGCTAGACATAAGACCCTCCTAATCTGGAAAATCCATGAAAAAATTTTGGGCCTCCCTTCATACCAGAGAATTCTGATTTTTTTCTTTTTCTTTTTTTGGGGTGTTTAAAGAAGCTTGTTATAAAATTTGGAATAAGTATTTGGTCACTTTTGGCCTTTGTGTGTTGTTTGTGGCTCTAGCAAAACTCCCTAAAATTCCCATTTAATTTTTATACCATCTTGACATATATTGAAACCATTATAGGGACATTATGGAAGGGATAAATTGTGCATTCTATTTGGAGAAGACGATACACAAGAGGGAGCTGAAAAAGGAGGGAGGAAGGCTAAAGGTACCTGGTGCATGTCATGGTTTTTAAGTAACATGGAATAGGACACGAGGGGAAGGAAATCAAGCTCGAGACCCTCTACAAAGTGAAGATTCCAGGAATAACTTACCCATGGAAAGCAAGGGAGTAAGCTTATAGAGGTAAATTCTAGGTTAAAAAACCTACAGGGTAACTGGATATTCTAGGTGTTAAGGGAAGTTCCAAGGTAAAATAGTGGCAGCAAATGAATGTTTTTGAGGTCTGGAAATCAGGAAAAGGGCTGGAAGATGGAATAAAGATTGGTCTAGATCCTTCCACAAAATGGAAACTCTAGAAATAATTTATCACTGAGAACAGGAGGAGGACCCTACAGAAGAATATTGAGAAGGCACATTCAATTTAAGATGCCTATGGCACATATAATTCATGATGTTCAAAAAATAGCTAGTAATACAGTTCTGAAGCCAGAGAGAGAATAGGGCTAGATATTTAAAGAGGGGGAATCATTTGCACAAAGATGATAATTGAACCCTAGAGCTAATGAGATCACCAAGAGAAATAGGCTAGGAGGAAAAGAGAAGAGAGCCCAGAACAGAGGCTTGGAGTCAGTTACAAAATATAGGCAGGATCTAGATAAAGATCAAACAAAGGACAGGGAGGAGGGACTGGATGGATCTAGCAGTGTTCAGAGAGAGCAATGTCAAAAACCTAGAGAGTAGGACGGTCAACAATGTCGAAGGCGAAGAATTCAGAAAAGGCCATTAGATTGGGCTATTAAATCATTGTTAACCATAACACACAGTGTCTGCATTTCCCTACTTCCCGACTAAGATCAGTGCTTATAAATGTAATGTCAATATTTTTTCATTCTTTTAAGGGAAATAGTATAAAAATGACTAAGGAAATGTAAGGGGTAATCCTCCCCACTACCTATATCACAAATCATTTTGAAGATATTGCTTTGCAAACCAAAAATGCTATATAAACATGTGTTACTATTATTGTTGTAACTCACCTCCTATCACTACTATTACCCTTTAGCACATCACCCTGAACCCAATTCTGAAGTTATATTAAATACTCTATACAAGAGAATAATCTTACCTAAGGCTTTCATCTAAATGTAGGGGGAAGTGAACAAATTTGTAGATCATAAATGAAATTATTGTATTTTCCTAAGGTGTTTAAACACAGCTAATTTGAGTATCACCTGATAAGTAAACTTGTCAGGCCCAATACTTCCTATACTCTTGTCTTAGAAAACAGATTACAAACATAATGGAAAAAATGATTTATCAGAGCTCCATTTTCACTAATCAAGGCATCCTAATCAATGCAATAAATGCATAAGGTAATCTTGGTCAGGATTTACGATGATTACAAGCAAAAATGTGAATTCTTAGGTTAGTTTGCAATCCTTTGATGATCCTTTATGCTCTGTGCTAGTCACAAATTCGATTCTAAAAGCCAAATGATGCCTTCATCATGAAAAATCAATACTAGTAAGAGAAAAATATTGAGGTACAGTCTACATGTAGCTGGTAAGAGGAGGAGGAAAATCCACAACTGGGAAGGAAAGGAACGAAATCTAAGGAAAGATCAAAGAATATCTACTATATTAATAATTAATTAATGCCTAATATCTTGACAATTCAGGGAATTTTGATAAGAGCATCTCCCCTTTTAGCTATCCACTTACTTTTTCTTTAAGGATAATTACAATCTCATTTGTCAGAGGAAAAGGAAAAAACTATTAAGATAATTTTAATCTTTTTTAAAAACAAAGCTTAGAAAAGGGTACTGTATCAAATACACATAAAAAGAAATCAAAAGTTAACAGAAAGTGCTGACTCAATAAGTTCATGACTTAGCATATCCTAAAATAAGTCCCATATATGAAAGAATGGCACCATATATGCCAGAATAGCATATGTGTGTTTTTATGTATCTGAGAGGGAGAGAGAGAGAGAGAGAGAGAGAGAGAGAGAGAGAGAGAGAGAGAGAGAGAGAGAGAGAGAGAGGAAGGGAGGAAAGGGAGGGAAAAGGGGAGAGGGATGAGACAGAGAGATAGAGAGACAGACAGAGACAAAGACAGAGACAAAGACAGACACAGAGACAAAGACAGAGAGGGACAGACAGAGAGGGAGGGAGAAAAAGAGGAATGGAGACAGAGAGAAAGACAAAAACACAGCAAGGGCAAGGGTGAAGGAGAAGTAGAGGGAGAGACAGACAGACAGAGAATGGGGGGGAGCAAGGGAGAAGGAGAGGAAGAACGAACCAGAAACCAAGTGTGGTCACCAGCTGGAAAATGACTAGCCAAAATGCAATAGAAAAAGTACTGGATTTTGTAATTGTAAGACCTGAATTCAAAGCCTGTCATTCTTACTACCTTAAGCAAATCATTCAAACTTTTTGAGTCTCAGTTTCTTAATCGATAAATTATGAGGTTGGATTAGATAATTTTTTTTTAATTTTTATTTTATTTGCATAACATATGTGTGGGTAATTCTTCAACAATAACCCTTACATAGCTTTCCGTTACAAATTTTTCCCCCAACTCCCCACCCCTCCCCTAGATGGCAGGATATCCACTACATGTTAATTATGTTAAAATATTGGCAAATCGAATATATGTATACATATTTCCAAACTTATCATTGTTATGCAAGAAAAATCTTAGGATTAGATAATTTTTAAACACTGAATCCGATCCTGTGATCTTGATCTTCTAACTTCACCTGGAGATTAAAATTAACAGATAAAATGAACAAAGTTACTAAAAAACCTGTTTACCCAGAACAAGAGCTTTATTCTATGGCTATGTTGAAAATAACCTCAATTTAAAAAAAAAAAAAACCTGAGTGACAAACAAGTCCCTGCTCCCCACATTTGTTCTCTCACAAGTTTTCTGCATACCATTCTCTGATCCCCACAACCCTGACTGAACTTGACCTCAATTCAATTCTGTCTTCAATGAACTCAAAAAACAGAACACAGCAAAACTACACATCCATCAGTGTCTGAAAATGCTAAAATGGATCTGATAACATCTCTTTGACTTGTTTCGTATCAGATGCACCCAGTTTGCACAGAGAAACTCTAGGCATCCCATTATCTGTGGTCTAACACATTTGTTTAAAAAGGTGGAGGTTATTTGTGAAATCTATCCTTCTTATCAGATTGTATTACCAAGCAGAGCAACAATAGAGACAGCCTGATATAGTAAAAAGGATCCCGAACTCAGAATCAAATCTAATCCAATTGCTCCAGAGTAGGACAGGAGGGGATTGTCTTAAGTTAGGAAGTAGAAGGCAAAGGTGCCCCCTAAAAACCCAAAGACTCAGTGAGGAAGTACTGATGGAAATAAGAGGTACCCCTAATTCAATGCTTAGTGGTAAAGGAAGTAACCAGAACAGATACGTCCCACTCTGATACAGAAAACAGAGAAGAACTTGAATGTTTCAAAAAAGAAAAAAGAAAAGAAAAGAAGAAGAAGAAGCATTCCCATAACACCCTAACAGAATATTTGGAGGAGGACGGCAAGAGGGTCAAATGTCCAAAAACCAGATCATAGGAACTGGGGTGTGTGGTATGTGTTTTTAGTCCTATTTGTACTGACTTCTTTTCATTTCCAAATAAATTCTTCTTTCTTCTCCTCTTCCCTGCCCAGTCTTTTCTTGTTATTTTAAAAATATATATAATAAATTCAAAACATATCTGCTTATCAGTTATTCTACCTTGTATTACTACTGTTCTCCTTTGTGCATTTTTTTAAATTTTTTTTTATTTTAAGCTTTTTATTTGTATAACATATGTATGGGTAGTTCCCCAACCTTGATCTTTACATAGCTTTCCAATACAAATTTTACCCCCAGTCCTCTCCCCTCCCCTAGATGGCAGGAAGTCCACTACATGTTAATAATGTTGAAATGCTTGAGAAGTTATGCAAGAAAAATCCTATCTACAAGAAAAAAAAAGAATCAGAAAAAGGCAACACAATGCAAGCAAATGTCAATAGAGATCATGAAAATGTTACGTTATGGTCCATATTTCATGTCCCTCTTTCTGGATGTATATGGTTTTCTTCAGTGAACAACTGGAACTGGTTTGAGACAATTCTTTATTGCAGAGAGCCATGTCCATCAGAATTGATCATCATGTAATACTGTTGTTGCTGTGCATGATGATCTCCTGGTTCTGCTCGTTTCACTCAGCATCAGTTCATGCAAGTC
>JAJPUD010003116.1:255516-270544 GCA_023553655.1 Myrmecobius fasciatus | reverse complement strand
GATTCAATGCATTCTTTTTCCATTTTGCCAGTTTTATTTTTCAGTGAATTGTTGTCTTTTTCCAATTCACCAATTTTGTTTTTCAGTGAATTGTTGTCTTTTTCCAATTCACCAATTTTGTTTTTCAGTTCACCATTTTTATTTTCCAGTGAATTGGTGATTTTTTCCAATTCACCAATTTTGTTTTTCAGTGAACTGTTTTCTTTTTCCAATTCACCAGTCCTATTTTCCAGTTTTTGATATTTCTGTTGCCCTGATCTCAATTTATTTCCCCATTCTTCTTCTAGCTCTCTTTTGAGATTCTTAATGCAATCATCCAGGTAAGCCTTCTGAAAGGGAGACCAACTTAAGTCTGCCTTTATGGCTTCATCTGGGATTGTTTTCATAATGTCAGGATCTGGGGACTGTTCTATTTTTTCTCTGTAAAAGCTTTCTATGGTGAGAGCTCTCTTCTGCTTCTTGCTCATGATTTAAAGTTGGGATATTGGACAAAAGCAGAGAAAACTGCAACAATTTGTATTTGCCCTGGGGCAGTTTGCCGAGTTGACTTCTGGTCTGAGGCTGGTCGGGCTAGATTCGCACTAGGACCACGTTTTCAGCTTCCCTCGATCCACCCTTTTCCAAAGGCAGATCTGCCAAAGCACCTGCCCGCAAGCAGAGCAAAGTGGCCCAGGCGTCTCCCAGGGGCTTTCTGGGTGCCCCAAATCCGCCCCTCTATCGCAGCCCTGACTTCCGCCCTGGCTGGAGTCTGATTGCGACCAGCGGCTGATTTCCCCTGAGGCTAACCTTCCCTGGAGTTCTTTCAAGGTAGATCTTTGATAGAAGTGCGTTGTAGTCCAAATGCTTGGTGGGGCCCACACTCAGAAAACAGTTGGAAGGCTTACTTTGTCTGGGTTTGAGGGAATGTCCCGGGAGTTCACAGAGAAAGCTGTCCGCAGTTCGCCATCTTGGCTCCGCCCAACAATTTCCATTCTTGATCACGCCTTAAGAATGATTTTCTATCACTGGAGTCTGGACTTTGATATTCCATTTTTAGTGTTAGGTTGTTCAGTTCCAGGTCTCCACCAGTCTTCCTGGATATTTTCAAGTATATGACCTCATATATATCCTCCTACCGCACAAATGACATTGCAGTTCCATTTTATGTTTTCTATTTCCCTTTTAGAATACAAGCTACTTGAGATTGTTCGTGTTTATGTTTGTGTTTATTTTTATCCCCATCTCTTAACAGAATACCTGGCACATAGCATGAAACACTCTAGCTAATTAGCTATCATTAGTAACTTTAGATAGAACAAATTTTGGTTAAGTCAGAGCCAAATTTCAACTATCTATTGTATGTTTCTAACTGACATTTCCATGGATATCTCAAACTAAATTATATAAAACAGATCTTTTTTGTCTTTCTCCTCAATATTCCTCTTTCTCTTGAGAACACCCCTGTTCTTTTCTTGAGAACACCCCTGTTCTTTATGCCACCCAGGTCAACAACTTCAAGTCTTGACTCTTTTTCACCACATATACTGATCTAGTCTACAATCTTGTTGTTTCACTACACATCTTACATCTATCTCTTTTTTCTACTCATGTGGTCACCACTACAATTCAGATCCTCTTGCTTAAATTAACATGAAAACCTTTATGTTCTTTTTTCTCCATTTCATTCCAACCAAGCTTCCAAAATGACATTTCTAAAGAATAGGTCTGGCTATGTCATTTTTCTGCTCCGGTATCTTCAGTAGCTCCTTATTGAATCCAAGATCAAATTAACCTCTCCTTTGGAGCATTTAAAGTCCTTCACAATCTATCTTCAGCTTCTATTTTTAGATTTGTTCAGCATCATTCTATGCCTTTTCCAAATTGGCCTCCTTGCTATCCAGCTCCCATATCTGTCATTGCATCGAGTTTTTCTCATGTCTGGAATGAAATTTCTCTTCATATCCATCTCTTACAATATCTAGCATCCTTCAAAGCTTACTCAAGTTAGACCTTCTATGTACTGCTCTTAGCTTCTAGTGCCTCTCCCTCCCTCCCTCCCAAATTACTACATATTGACTTTGTAGGTTTTTTGTGTGTATATATGGGTGTGCATTATGTATCTATACATCTATGTAATTATGCATACTATACTTTTATATGTCCGTGCTACTTCCCCCAATGAATTGTAGACTAATAGAAAATGGGAATTATTTCACTTTTGCTTTTATATCTCTGATATCTGGAAGAGTGAACGGCATAGAAGAAGGATTTAATGAATATGTAACCTATAAATATTGACATAGAATGAAAGACTTAGTTCTGGAAAAAAGCCATAAAGACCATCTAGTCCAACCCTTTCATTTTCTACATTAGAAAACTTGTCCATGGGCAGAGGTAATAAGGAATGGAGTAAAGATTTGAACCCATATCCCCTGCCTCTAAGTTTAATGTCCTTTCTGCAGGAGTGCTATGCTTTTTGGTAAATCACATAACAAATTATAGCAGAACAATAGTCAAGCTCCTTGGAGCTAGGGACTGACTTGTGCCTCTTTTGTATCATAAATATTTAGCACAATGCCTGGCACATATTGGAACCAAGTGATAAGTGAACATTTATTATTATTATTATTAAACCTATGTTGTATAGGTAACTAATAAACGTTTACTGATTACTTGATTGATTCTGAAACCTTTTACAGTGGCAGCATTTTTTCCTTTAAAAAACCCTTCAATATTAAATCTTCCAAAATTCTTTTAATATTTACTATAGTACTAACAATTGCAAATAAGGCTGATTTTGAAAGCAATATGACATATAAGTATTGTATTGTATGTGTATATGTATGTATATATCCAATTTATACATGTTATCAGAATCTTTTTATTCATAATTTAACCTGGCACATAGCTTATTTAGTGAGGACATGACTCCTAGTTACCAAAAATGTTTTGGTTTTTTTCCCCTAGGAATAACATAGACCTCACTAGGTAATAGATTCAGAATAACTTTCTTATTCCTCATTGCTTTCAGTGATTATCATGTTTTTATTTGAAAATGTATATCAAGTTGTTACTTTTTATTTATAAGGTTTTGCACATTTTTCTAATTTTACCAAAACCAATGAGGTGGCAAAATATATGGTCCAGTGGAAGGATTATAAGATTTGGAGGCAAAAGATGTGAATTGAAATCCTAGCTCTATTAATTATAATCTATGTGGCCTCAAGCAAGTTACTTCATCAGTAACTATATAATCTCTAAGGATATACATACATAAATATATGCACATATGTGAATGTGAATAAAAAATGTGTATAAATATATACTATTAATATATAAGCACATTTGTATGCATATATGTGAAATTTCATGTCAGATAACCCAAATTTGTGCAATTCTTCTGTGTCTGGAAGCCAATATTTTAATTGGGTTTATCAATATTTGTTATACCATCTGAGGTTTGATAATTTGGGTTTTTTGGCTTTGGTGTATTTTCAAAATTCCCAATTGTCCTCGATTTTTCCTAACACACAATTTGTGCACACATTTGTAAATGCATGTAATTGTGTGGGTCTGTGGGTGCTGTTCTGAGATAGGCTAACAATCAGTTGGTATATGTCCATATGATATGGACAAAACCAGTGATTAATTTTAGGTTAATAGAAGCCAATTGTGGGATCATATGATTGATTCCCAGGAGTCTCTGCAGGTTTTCTGCATCATCAGGCCATACATGCATGCAAAAAAAATGTCATACAGCAAAGTAGATAGATTTATTTTATGTGCTCATCTTCCCTTTAGAGCTAGGTATTTTTTTTTCTTTACAGAATCCCTTGAACTGATCCATGGAACTCCAATTCCATAAAATCGATTTTAAGAAATGTCACACCACATTAGATAAAAGATTTCACTATTTTAAGTAACCTTGAAGCAAGTCCTTTTTATTTTTTATTTTTTGGAAAAATGAAGAATCTTTTGTAATGTGAATATAATGACTCCCTATTTTATCTCATTCAAACACTCAGCCTTTCCTATTCAGTACAGGCATTCCCAAATCCTCTCCCTCCCAGTGCCCATGACCAGTGGCTTCTAGTGACAAATCCTTTGGCTCTTACCAAGGATTGGAAGCTTTGAGAGAGTCTGTGAATTTGGAAAAGGAGATGAGTACTAAGACAGATTCCCAAATAAAGCTCACTCCCCTAACCCAAAAAGTCCATAGAAAATCTTGCTCCACCAAGCAGAGAAGTTAAAATGGAAGTTTGGGACGTAGGGGTGAGAGGAAAGTGAGAAGGATTGTCCAAGAGACACCAAAATGGAGATAATAAAGTTACTTGCTCAAGTGTCTGTGCCCAGCAAATGAGTTAGTAATACCTTTCCTCCCTTCCTTATAGTGTTGCATCAACACCAGTCTCCCAGAACAAAGGCCTCAGGCAAGCTCTATAGTTCAGCTACATTATTAAAAAAAAAAAAAAAAAAAAAAACCAAAAAAAAAAAAACCAGATATTTATGGATTGGTTTGTTAATTAAGCCTTTGATGATACTATTGTTTCAATGGGAAATGACTTCTGAGTTCCTTATCAAATTTTCTTATTGTAAAGTTTACCTATGCAGTTAATTACCATATCAATCAATCAATTAATAAACCTTTACTAAGGATCTTATAATTATAAGCATGTGACAGACAAAGTGCTAATTGCTAAGACAAAAAGAAACAAAAGACAATTCCTGCCACTCTCAAGAACCTTACATTCTGATGAGGGAGTTAACACACGAAGAAAAAATATTTAAAGAAAATTATATACAGAACAAAAGGATAATAATTAACAAAAGGAGTGCCCCCAGTGGGATTCAGAAAGACTTCCCGTAAAAAAAAAAAATTAGTTAAATAAAGGGAGTCAACGAAGTCAGTAAACAAAGTTGAGGAGGAAAAGCATTATCTGGTGGATGGGAAAAGCCAGAGCAAAAGCCCAGAGTCATTATGGAGTGTCTCATTCATGGAACAGACAACAGGCTAGTGTCATTGGATCAAATACCTCTCTACCAGAAAAGTAAAAAAAAAAAACAATAACCAGAAATTACTGGAAAAGGAAGGGAATAAAATGTTAAAGGCTTTGGATGCTAAACAGAAAATTTCGTATTTGATCCTGGAGCCCATATAAGTGCATTATGCACGAAATATTTCAGCATATTTATCATTTATCATTTTTCCTCATAGTCTTCTGTAATTATATTAGCTTACATTTCCAGGGCACACAAAACCTGGTGAAGGAGCTAGGCCAAATGTTATTAGCATTGCTTTACAGATAAGGAATTTCTTACTCAGAAACATGAAATGACTTCTTGGTGCTACCCGTAATAACCCTCAAAGTCCAATTCCCAGATCCCTTGGCAGGAAGGGAAGACAAAGGAAGGCAAGAGAAGGGAAAGAAAGAGAAGGAAAGGAAAGGAATGAAGTTAGATGCCACCAAAATCTTGAGTTGTAAAATTAATGATGGTATGAGGAAGAACTTGAAAGAGGATTTTTTTTTTCTTTTGTGAAGATAGATACAATTTATTCCCTTTGACTAGAACAAAAGTAGTCATAGAACAGAGATAGGATGGAGAGAAGTGGGAAAGAGAAAGAAGAGGGACAAGAAAGAAAGAGGGAAGGAACTAGGTATGTAAAAGGAGAAGAATATTTAGTAGCAGAAGGAGAGAGAAAAGAAATTTTCCCCTTCCTTTAAGGACTAAGAGAAATTCTTTTTTTTTAAATCAATGTAAATTGAGAAAGTGTGAATTTGAGGGCCCCTGAATCTCCACAAAAGAAAATAAGCATATAAATTTAAAAAAAAATTCCCTGAACTAGAAAGAACTTTTGAAACCATATACATAGTATCATAACCAGAATCAGTTTTACTCATGGAACTCATCATAAGAAGGAGCTCTAAATTCTTCATTTTATATACTTACATGTGGCTTCAATATTACACATGGATGGTAGTCCTTTATAGCTCTTTCTTCAGTGTTATATGAGAATCTCATAAATCTAAGAGTTCTATCTAAATGGCAATTATTATTATCTCTCATACAGAGATGTGGAAATTGAGATACAGAGAGGCTAAGAGACTTACCCAAAATTATATATCTAGTAAGTGGCAAGGCTGGGATTCAAATCCAAGTCTTCTAATCCAAGGTTTCTGAATTTTTTTCCACTGACCCCTTTTCACTTGAGAAATTTTTATATGATCCTGGGAATATAGGCATACAAAATAGTTTTACAAATCAAACATTTTTGATAATCATAATTTAATTACCCCCACAGTTAATTACACAATCCCACATGGGATAAAAACCTACAGTTTACAAAACTTTGTTCTAGTCCCAAATTCAGTGTTCTTTGGCGTTCATCATCTCCACCATCTTTCCTGACCCTCCATGAAAGCATCAAGGACTTGGAAGTTGAGCTTTAATTTAGAATCAAAGTATCCATCCTGTCCAATAGGCAATTTTTTTTGCCAATTCAATAATCAATTAAATTATGGGCATGGAATTTGTCCATGCCCTTCAAGCTATCCTTTTTTCTTATTGAAGTACCCCCAAAGGTTTGTTTCTATGCTCAGGGGGCATTTATCTGAGTACTAAGCTCTTAATTATTTTTGCTTCTAAGAGCCAAGGCCTGCGATCCCAAGAAATCATACCAGGAAGGGCATCTTTAAGAGTTATGGCCGGCGCTTATTTAAGCATCAGAAATTTTCAATTATGCTGCCTCCCAGGATGCGTTTACAGAAAACACAATTGAGTTTTCTCACTTTTTAAATGCTGACCTATTTGGCTGCTGGCTCCATTACCTTCCCATATTTTTTTTTATGCACACTTAGCATAAGCAATACACTTTCCATCTTCTACAAGAACAAGATTGGCCTATTCATGGAGAATATAAAGTTTTCTGCTCGCTGCATTATCAGGGTGATGGCACAGCTCTCTCACTATCCAGAACTGATGATCAAGCATTTTTTAAATAGTTGGACCTTTGACTCATCCCATCAAAGTTTCAGGCTCTTGATCAAGTCTTTTGTGCTGAAAATCAAATTTCTAAGTTAAGAGGTCTAGCCATTCTTGGTCATCCTTCCTTTATGAACTCTCTTATCTTTTTGCATGTTAGACTATATATTTCCAATTTATTTGTTTCTTCAGACTTTTAGGACTTTTATATAGTCCTTCAGTAAGGTGGCTTTATTTTTTTTAAATTTTATTTATATTGTTTTTCTTTTTATATCACATTCATTTCTAAATATATCTTTTTCCCACTCCCCCTATCAAAAAATACTCTCCTTCATGAGAAAGAATTTTTTTTAAAGTGAGAGAAAAAAACAGCTCAGCAAAAGTAAACAACATATGTCTAATAGCACATGTACTCCACATCCATAGTCCTCCACCTCTGCAATGAAAGGAGGAAGATTTATTTTTCTATTTCCTCTCTAAATGCAAACTTGATTCTTATAATTATGCAGCTTTCTGCATGATTATTTTTTCCATTTATACTGTTGCAGTCATTGTAAATATTACTTTCCTAGTTTGACTTATTTTACTCTGTATAAATTATTTTATTTCTTCTCATACTTCTCTAAATTCTTCATATTTGTTATTTGTAATATATATATATACATATATATATATCATCATTTCCAATGTAAAAAGAAAGATATCTTTAAATAGTTCAGCAAAACAAATTATCATATACTCTAGTCTTAGAATTTGTATAGTGTTCCATATTTCTATTTCCCCTACTTCTGCAAAGGAGAGAAGGGAAGGAAATGTTTTCAACTTTTCCCTTTGATCATTATAAATAAGTAGCTTTTTATTTCCTTTTGGTATTCTTTCCATTTACATTGTGGTTGGTAATCACTGCACATATTTTTTTCTGATTCTGCTTACTTTGCACAAGTTCCTATAAGCCTTCCTATATGTCTCTATATTTTTAGTCATAATTTCTAATAGTTCAGTAGCTTTCTGTCTATATTCAAGAATTACAATTTCTTATCCTTTCTTATATTGTCATCCATGTCATATACAGTGTTTTCCTAGTATAAAAATGGCTACTATAAATATACTTTTCCTTTTTAATCCTTGATCTATTTGAGATCTGTGCATAGTTGATCTCTAGATCAAAGATTTGGGGCATTTGTGTCATTTTTCTTTTAAAAATGAGAATTCTGAATTGATTTCTAGGCTGTAACAATTTCACAGTTCCACTAACAGTGTCTATGTTTTCACAGCAATATTAACTTTAGGTAAAAGCTCAGAATTATTTTGTTTTGAATTTATTTTATTAGTGATTTGGAATCGTAATTCCAATTCACTATTACTTTCACCATTAGGCTGTGAGCTTCTTGAGAGTGGGGACTGTTTTCCTGTTTGTATTCAGTGTTCAGTTTCTTGGCAAATAAAAGATGTTTTAATAAATGCTTGTTGACTTTGAAACTTAGAGTCTCAGAGGGTTAGATGGGGCATTAAATGAAAAAAAAAGATTATGATAGTAATATTAATAGCAAAAAAATTTCTCATTTTTACTCATTTTTGCTAACTACTTCCTTTTAACAACAACCCAATGAAATAGCTACCTTAAGTATTGTCAATCCATTTTAAACCTAGAAATTGAGGTTCAGAGAAGTTATATAATGTCCATAGAGTCACATAACTAATAAGTTTCAGAGTTTAGATGGAATCCCCTAGATTTAGTCTTGTTTTCCATATTGATGGCACCAATGCAAATATACATGTAAATATATACATCACAGTTACTATGACAACTCAGAAATTCTTCAGTAATACCCATTCAGGACAATTTACCACAGTTTATTCCAGTTAGCTATTACACAACCTTAAGTTTTATTTCTATTGCATTCCACACCAAATACTTCAGATGCATAAAGCCACTTGAAAAAGACATAATACTGCCACACAATGTTTCTCTAAATATTCCCTGTACTGCATCAGGAGGCATCTTCCAAACCCAACAACCATGAATCTTATCAGTGGGTTCCTATAAATTCTCATCTGGAGGCTCATTTAATAGTTTTCGCTATACCCATTGCTAAGGGAATGTTTACTTTAAATGGTATTTGGTCCATATTATTCTAGTTTTCTCTTCCAAAATTGCTTCCAGCAGCCAGAGAATATGTTTATCACTCTCCATCAGTAGCCTCCTTTGAAAGTAGACATTTTCTCTCCCTGTACTGCATACAATATTAACTTATCATTGGATCATCAGTAAGCTTGGTCAGAATACCAGGAAATGTTATTTAATTTCAGGAGGGTATACTAATGACCCTACTAGTGGAACAACTGTGCTGTGGATCTAATGGTTCAGTACATTGCAATGGCCTAAATCTGCATTGCTGTCTTCCTGCTTAGATGAAGTTTTCTGAAGTCTCATTATGTATCTCAGATTCTGGAAGAGATTGTTCCATGTGCACTATTAGAATCAGTGATCTAATTCTGTGACCTAAAAGTCTAGAAAAACTGATCACTTTTCCTACAATTTAATGTTTAACTTGCAGCCTTGCATTCTAGGGTGAGAATTTTTCATAAAGATTAGCATAGTAGAAAAAGTATTCTGATAATTCCCATATGGAAACCCTTGCTTTCTATTTCCAGGAGTACAGTACTTGGCACATCATAGGTGCTTAATAACTGTTTATTGAATGATTAATAGTTCCTTTGTTATATATCTAGCCCAGTCTATTTTCTGTTCCCTTTCTGGTCATCCTCTGGCTTTTAAATATTTTAAACTCTCCTCAATCCCAGTTCCTCTTACCTGTTACTACTTCTGATCACTTTTCATGTGACTCACCCATAGAAACCCCATTTGGGAAAAGTGCCTCCTGAAGTAATCCAGGTAATATTTAAAGAACTGTTTGGCAATTATTATGTCTTAGTCAAGTGGCATTATACATGTGAAATATTTCATGTGGAATGAAATAGAATTAAAACTAAGATTAGTAAATTATAACTAGAATAAACTTCAATAAGTTGCCAGGAAGAAATATCACTGCTGTATCTCCGAGTCATCACAATAGCTATTCTGTACCTATTTAAGAACTGTCAGCATCATCACTGCAGAAAATAAATCTAAGGAATGTCAATATTGAAATTCATCTAAACTCTGAAATTTATTAGTTAAATGATCCTGGTGAAGTCACATAATCTCACTGAAACTCATTTGTTAGTATGTAAAAAATTTAGGAATATGGGCAGGTAAATGGCACTGTACTTAGAGTTTTGAAGACCTGAATTCAAATTTGACCTCAGCATTTACTGTGTGACTCTAGAAAAAGTCACTTAACCCTATTTTCCTTAGTTGCTCATCTGTAAAATGAGCTGGAAAAGAAAATAGCAAACCATTAAGGTATCTTTGTTATGAAAATACCAAATGAGATCAAGTCAAATATGGCTGAAATGAATAAACAGCACAAAAGAATAATAATACTTCTAATAATTACTTCACAGATTTATTGTGAGGAAACTGTTTTGCAAATCTTAAAAAGCTGTTAAAATGAGAGGTATCTTAAAAGCTGTTGAAATGCGAGGTATCTTTTTCTATCATTAATATCCAGAGGTAGCCTGGTCCTAGAACAATAGACCAAAGTCAGATCTCGGAGTCAGGAAAACGGCGGTTAAAACTGTATGTGTGATACATATTAACTTCTAGTGACATTCCCAAAAGGTTTTACCAAAATCAAATAAGGGAATGGGGGAAGAAAATAAGCATTTATTCCATTCCTGCCTCCCATGTGTACAATGATCTTATTTGATCCTCAAAACAACCCTGGTAGGTAGGTGGTGGTATTATTATCCCCATTTTGTGGTTAAGGAAAGAAAGGGCTGAGCGATTTGCTGAGGGTCCCACAGTAAGCGACAAGAGGCAAATTTGAACTCAGGCCTTCTTGACTCCAAGTACACTCTCTACTCTATCACCTATCCTCCTCAGTAATAGTGATAGTGGTGCTGACAGAATAGGGGTGATGATGAGAGAACCAATGAAGTCAAAGTCTGATACCTGTCTTTGGATCTCAAATATGATATATTTACTATGAATATGAAAATATACACTTGCTTTTTTCACGTGCTTACAATCTGCCTTCCATCCCCATTCTGCTGAAAGCAGTTTCTTCAAGGTCAAAATTCATGCTTAATTAACAAAGCCAATGGTCTCTTCTCGATTACCAGTCTCTTGAACTTTTCTGTCCAGTTTGACATCAAGGATCAGTGATTTTTTTTTTTTTTTGGCAATCGGTGACTTGCCCAGGGTCACATAGGTAATTAGTGTCAAGAGAAGCTGGATTTGAAATCGGGTTCTGCTTTCTCCAGGGCCAGTGCTCTCTCCATTGCACTGCTCTTTCTTAATACTGTGCTCACTTGACTGCAATAACACTACTTCTTCCTAGTTCTTTTACCTTCATGACTACTTCTGGTTGGTTTCCCTTGCAGTTATCATCTTTCTGCAGCCCAGCTATAGATTGCCCCCAGGTCCATGTCCTCATTCAATCTCTCTTCTGTTTACACTAGATGGCTTGGAAATTCTTATTCATAATCCTAAATTCATTTTTTATAACTTTTATTTTTATAATGCTTTGGGTTTATGTTTATGTGTGTATATATATATGTATGTACATATATATATACATACATATGTATATACATACACACATATATAATATATGTAGAATATATATATAACATGTATATAGAACATATATATATATTATATATACATATGTATATATAGAGTGTAATACTACAGTAAAAGTCCAGTAATTCCCTATTCCATACCAGATCAATATAAAATCTTCTATTTGGCTTTTGTATTTATTTATATCATGGGTCCCTCCTAACTTTCCAGTCTTCTTACACTCTACTGTCTTTCACATGCACCATGATCTAATTGCACCCTCCCACTCATGTATTAGTAATGATCAGAGTAAAATGATCACAGGAGAAACAAGAATGAATGGGTTGTGATCTGCATCACTGACTGAGCTCACTGTATTATCTTCCCCATCAAACTGACCTTCTTCTGACCTTTATTTTTTTTTAAGAGTATTGCTACTCAGGGCAGCTAGGTGGTGAATGGATAGAGCACCAGCCCTGAAGTCAGGAGGACCTGAGTTCAAATCTGGCCTCAGATAATTAACACTTCCTAGCTCTGTGACCCTGGGCAAGTCACTTGACCCCAATTGCTTCAGGGAAAAAATTATTGCCATTCTTCCACTTACCCAGATTCACAATTTCTATGTCATCTTCAGCTCTTTACTCTCAATCAAATGTGTGCAGCATAAATATGAAGCAAAATATAAGACAAATAAATATTTTTTCTGAAGTGGTTAAATAAAAAAACCTGGGAGGGAATACTCCAGCTGTTTGCAGGAGGTTGAGAGATAGATCTTCATGGAAAAGATAGTACCTAAGTTGCACCTAAGAGGAAGAAAGACGCTTTATGTATGGCAATAGCTCATTCTCCCATTGTGCATCTTATGTTTATCTCAAATCTGAAACATTTGCTTTTTATTTGATTTTTAGCTGTCATGGGCTGACAGGCATTAAAATATAAGCTACATGGCAATGGATAGTTATATATTTTAAAATCCTGCAGATGGATATACTTTTCAAATGAGAGTTAGAAAAGGCATTCTTCTAATACCCCTTAAAAGAATGTGATTTGACCTAAATAGGGCTTCTGCCTATCTACCAGCTACAAGCTGCAAAATAATTGGATTTCTTTTTCCTGACTGCAGGAATTTCATTTACCATCTCTGCCAGTTACAGAATAGAGAAGAGGGGACAGCAAATGCATGAAAAACCCAGAATTCACAAACATTGTGATAAAATTTTGCAAAAGGTAATCATGTAAATATAGATGAAGTGGAAGGGAAGAGTGCTGAGTATTTGGGTGGGTAGGGGTGCTGGGGGCTGAATTATTTGTTGCAGTAGACCATCTGGCACCATTCTTAACTTCATTTAAATAAGGATCTCTAAAAATGCTTTCACTCTCCATCTATATGACTCCTATGGAAATAGAGTGCAAACTATGGAGAACAATAACAAAGAGGAGGAGCCTTGACATAAATAGCTGAATTGAGAAGGATGTTACAATGAAGGCCAAGAATAGTTTCTAAGTATGGTTTCCTGCAATTATACTAATTTTGAATGACTCTGTCATATAAAAGGATCAATATAAAACTTGGACTAGACTAGGAAAAAAAACTATTTACAAGTTCACTGGGAGCTACCAGTAGTATAGACTAATTAATTCATTAGAAATTGGGAGAAATGCTTCAAAGAATAGTTTATCAATCTGTCCAGAAAACTTCATTAATAGTTTTCTTTTAATGTTACAAAGAAAATCTCAGGCATCAGCAGGTAGGCAAAAAGGAAACTTATTGCTTCTATGATATCTTTCCTTTTATAGAAGAAATAACAGGTTATCACTCCCCACTAAAGTGTAACAAAGCTATATTCATAAAGCCCATGATGCTTATCCGTTTTTCCACTCCTTAAAGGGTCTTGATCTGTCTAATAACAGTCTTCAGGGATTAGAGGTTATTGAGATGTGGGTGGTACTGTGAAAAGAATGATGAATTTGGAATAATGGTGGATTCTTACTATTGCCATTTTCTAGAAGTAGATGATGTCTAGGGTCTCTTCCTGCTTTAAATGTATGATCCTGTGTTTAGATAATTCCTATGATGACTATACATCTTGCATTTTCTGGGACATTTTCAATTTCAAGCAAAGAAATTATATTTATAAGACTGAAAAAGAAGTGCTACTTGTCAGGGCTTGTGTACTCATTTTAAAACAGAAAATATAGCTCCTATTCACTCATTAGTCATAATCATGCATGCCTTGTGTTCCAGATCTCCTTATGCTTTCTTTTTAATACATCATAAGTAAATAGTAATGAGACCAAATTTGATAACCACTCTTTCTTTCCTTCTGTCCCTCTGAACTGGCGTAGGTGTTGTTTTGGAAAGGCTTTTAACTCCAACTATGATTTACTAAACCTGGGATTGAGGATCCACAGAATTTGTTTCCCTACACTCTCTCAACTCACTCCCTCTCACTAGTTCCCATATTTTTCCTCAGATTCTCTCCTTTAGCAATCAATTTCTATGCCTTTTCCTCAAGATCTGCATTATATCATTCTTTCCCCTCTATATCAGCTTGGAACACTCAAGAACTCAAAACAGATAACAGCTTCCCACTTCTGCTCTTTCCTTCATCTTGCCAAGACCAGCTGCCTACTTCCAAAAAGCCCATGAGCAGTCCTGACATCCTTCAATAGGCTCAGGGAATAACTGGCAGCTCACAGCTATACATGAATGTACAGCTCAGAACAATTCGTCTTTTGTCAATCTCCTCAAATGCTGACAATATGGTTCCTTTACTTATGTACTTTATTTTCACAAACACAAACAAAAGCTGGATTTGGAAGTGTAGACCTAAAGTAACAGAATCCATAGATCTTCAAGCTTCCCCATGACCAGGATAGGGAGAGAGATTAGAGAATATAATAAAGTCTTTCACGATCTTAGTGCTGGAAGACAGGACTAACAGTTTATAATTTGACCCTATTACTAAGAATATACTATATATAGGATTCTATTTCACAAGTATGATTTCATCCATAATGCATCTGAATATTAGAGTGAAACAGAAGAGGACTAATTTGATCACATTAGATAAAGAACTACATGTAAACTACCTTCCCAAGATATGATTTCATCCATAATGTATCTGAATGTGTGTACTGAATATGATTCTGTGGTCATAGAATCTTAAACTGAGGAAGACCTGAAAAAATCACTTTAATCTGCTTATTCAACAAAAAATTGCTTATTCAATAGCAGCAGCAGTACCCATACTCCTCACTTCCCAGCACCCTCTATGATCCCCTGGCAGAGACATAAGTTAACTCACAGACTTGCTTCAGACGCAATGAAGAATTCCCTTTCTACCATGAAAACATTGCCAACAACCTCCACCATGATCCCTGGCTGTCTTATATATA